>RJWJ010005337.1:0-69021 GCA_004363605.1 Indri indri
AAACATATTCCAAAGGACTAACCAAAGAAGAAAGTAGTGAAAATGACGACAGAAGGGTAGAAAAGTTTACAAACAGACTGGCTTTTTCTTTTTCTGCTTGTCCTTATCCTTTGCTTCTCTCTCCCGTTTGGCAAGTCGCCTCTTAAATTCTTCTGGCATTTTCTCATAACAGTGTTTGCAGACTGGCTTTAGATCAATTTCAACAAACTTATCCCTTTGAGTAGGACAAAGAAGGAATAGAAAAAGAACAGGCAACAATTAAAGGAAAAAACTTTACTTTCAGAAGGCCTGAAGAGAAAGAAGAAACAAGGAATCAAATAATTCTCTTTTTTTAAATTCTACGCCCCAGAGTTTTCAGTCTTAGAATTCACACTGGACTAAACCATAGACTTACTTGAGTGTTAACTTAGTGTTGCAGGTAGAACAGGCAAAGCAGTTCACGCACCAGGCCTTATTAAGAGCAGAGACCACTAGAAAAAGAGGAGAAAGATCTGGTCACACATACACTGGTATAGGAAGCGGGGCAGCTTAAATTTTCCAAATCTAAAGCAGGACTAAGGCTATTTCCATGTCACTTGGAGGAGGTTCTCAAGAACCTCTTTCTTGAGAGGTTCTTTACTTGCAAAAGAATAACACAGCTAAAAAGCTCAGTGCCATTAATTAACGTGTATTGAATCAATCAATTTTATTAATTTATTAGGACTATTTTTTCACATTATTTAAATATGCAAACCAAACACTTATGTCTTCTGTGACTGTAGGCTTCAATTTAGGGAAGATTATGATTGCCTTTTTCAACCTTTATTTATACAGTTGTTCCTCAGTATTTGCAGGGGATTAGTTCCAGGACCCCTCAATGATAGTAAAATCTCAGATGCTCAAGTCCCTGATATAAAATGCACATAACCTACATACATCTTCTCCAATACATTAAATCATCTCCAGATTACTTATAATACCTAATACAATGTAAATGATATATAAATAGTCCTTATAATTTATTGTTTTGTTATTTGTATTATTTTTATTTTTGTTTGTTGTTTTTTATTGGATTTTTTTCCAGAATATTTTTTATCCATGATTGGTTGAATCCACAGATGTGGAATCCTCAGATACAAAGGGCCAATTGTAGTTAATTCTTCTCTCTCGTTAAGCAACCTGTGAGGCATATCAATGATACACACCATGTCTTACACCAACTATGCCCCCTCAGCGCTGTGGACAACACAGTGCTGTGCACACGAATTACGTCGCTCAGGCCAGCTTTTCTGGCACAGTGCTTGCTGATCAGCACACTCTCTGCTGTTTTTGTCCCTACTGCCATTGGCCCAACAAAGAAATATGAACTAGATAAATAATTTTTTAAAATCCAGACATTAACTTCTTTGCCTGTAGGAGTCTTTTTTCCAAAGCTGACAGTAAGAAAACAGCCTCCTTTGATAGTGTCAACGGAAAAAAAGACCAAACTCTGTAAAGTAATTTTAAAGAGATTTACTCTGAGCCAAATTTGAGGACCATGACCCGGAGCCACGCCCAAGAGGCCTTCAGCAAGTGGACTGGCAGATGTTGGGTTACAGTTTGGTTTTATACATTTCAGGGAGACAGGGGTTACAGGTGAAGTCATAAATCAATACGTGGGAGGCATACATTGGTTTGGCCCAAAAAGGTGGGCCATCTCAAAGCGGGGGCTTACAGGTTATAGGTGGGTTAAAAGATTCTTTGGCCTGTAATTAGTTAAAGACGAAGCTTTGTCTGAAGGCTTGGAATGTTTTAACATAAGGAGCTCTTTATCAGAGATAAGCCACTGGATATAGATTTGTTGTGTAAATTGAGGACCTGCAGGTTTGTCTTGCATACCCTTAGGCCTGTTAATGGGTTATAAAGGATGTCACCAAGAAGGGAGGGGGGAATGATAAGGCATGTCTGACCTCCTTCCTCTTGGCAGATGCAATTTAGTTTTAGGATATTTCTTTGGCCACGAGGGGGGTCCATTTAGTCAGCCGGTGGGGGAGGAGGGTGAGCCTTAAAATTTTATTTTAGTTCACAATAGCTTCTTTTGCCTGGCAACTGTTTCACATAGAAGGAAGGTGAGTTTTATTTTCAATGGCACTAAAGATTGTTTTCCTGAACTAACCTTTTCGCAAACTGCACATGAGCGGTGTTTCAGAAAGTATTTCCTGAATTAGGTGAAGTCTACTGAGAACCATGAATCATGCTGAAAACAGGATTGTTTAAAACTCTGCCAGGAAGTCTCTGGCAGAATTGTGCTAGTGACTATTAACAAACACAGCTGTTTCCTTTCTGTTCCAGTCAGTCATCCCTGCCTAAATACCACAGTACAAGGGTGGTAAGTCCCAGGTATGCTTGCTGATAACAGCCAGGTTTTAGCATATGCAGGTTAAAGTGACTCTTCCTAACTACCACAGCAGATTAAACTGTTCCCAATACACATTGCTCTAGAGCTTCCAGGAACCAGAAACAGAAACAGGCCTTAGGGTCCACCAGGAAGAGTTCCCACAATTGCTAGCATAACAGCACCGTGGCAGCGGCTTAAAGTATTATCATAAATGAGTAACAAATCCAACTGTTAGATATTATATCTACTATAGATTACTTGGGAAATAAGCTAAAGAAAGAAAAAAAGTAACTGATAATGATCCCATTCCAAACAATAGCAATCACCAACATCTTTCAATTTTCACATTACCTAAGTGTTTTTGTGTCAAAATGGTGCCATATGAAATCCACACAGAAACTTACCATCACCTTCTATTACACGGTTGCAGTGGAAACAAACATCACCAAATAGCTGAAAATGAAGATGTGTCAGAATTAAATTTTAGAACACTGAACATTTAATATAATTTCAGTTCTTTATCACTTAAAAACAAATAACTCGCTATCTAAATCCAGAATTTACTAGTCATAAAGAAAATTAATAAAAGCTCATTGACAAGTTTTTACTTCTTACAATGAAAATAATTTACTCTTCATCATTTAAAAAAAATCTTTCTAGATGATGATTTGAGCATCCAAATAATTGAGTAATAAAAAATATAGAAAACTGCAAGTCCATATGGATAAGAAAGATGAATGAAAAAACCTATAGATGGGAGAGGAAAACAGGCTCTTGCTCAGGGAGAATGCTGAAGACCAACTAAGTGTGGGGTGCGGGGCTGGAGCAGGCAAGAAGTATCACGGGGTGCTACATTGGGGGGGTGGGGAGAGTTTAATAAGGAAAAGTGCATTTTCATGGTTGTAAAATGAGTGCCCATAAATTGCTTATTATAATACTTGCATGAGGGGGATGGAATAGTGATTCATAGTGGAAATATAAGCCAGCTCCGTGCCTGTGCCTGGGTGACCACCAGTGTCAAGGAGATCAGTACAGAGCCCTCTAGCAGCAAGGCCCTGAGAGGATACATCACCACCTGCACAGTGCCGTAGCCTAGAGTGTGTCATCTCGTTATCTCATCTAATCATGAAGAACCAGCAGATGAACCCAAGAACAAAGCAGTCTATTAAGGGGGCAGGGGAATCTGTAGTCTTCAAAAATGTCAATGTCATCAAAAATTTTTAAAAAGGCTCTGGAAATGTTCCAGATTTAAGCTAGCTAAAGAAACATGACAATCCTGGACTAGGTCTAGTCCAGGAGTGCTATTAAGGACATTATTGGGTCAAATGATAAAATTTAAATAAATGGATCAAAGTACTGTATCAATACTGATAACTATAATTAAACAAAAGAGTCCCATAATCTTGGGAAAGATACATTGACGTATTTACAGGTAAAGGATGATGATGGACTTACTGTCAAATGCTTCATTAAAAAAACTTTGCATGTGTTTGTATATAAAGATATGTGTATTTATGTAAGTGTTTTTTTATGGCAAGATCTAATGCATGCAAATGACACAAATGGTGAATCTGAGTAAAAGATATATAGGTATTCTTTGTATTTTTTATTTTAAAATTTTTCTGAGTCTGAATTTATTTCCCAAATAAAAAGTTAAAAATAAATCTCTATAGACCAACATACGTTTTCTAAGAGATTTCCTTGTACCTAAAATATGGATACGCTTAAATTCATAAAAGTATGACTGAAATACCTGATTATAGTGGGTTTCACAATATGCCAGGCCCTTCCTCTCATAATGGCGATGTCCAAGAAATGGTTTTTCACACTTGGCGCAAACAAAATGCTGGAAAAAATTGCTATACGTCATTTTTGAATTGCCATATTTTAACCTATCCTCAGAGAAGATACATGAAGATTTGAGGTAGTCATTTCATTTGGCCATAGGTAACTCTGTAATACTTTTACAGTCTTAATTCAGGTGTCTGTGAGTCTTTGACAGGTTACTTTAAAACCCAGCCCATTCAAACAACACAAAATGAGAAAAGAGATGAACATCTTAGTAGCATCTGTAAATACCTGCTGCTGAATATAGAAGACCATGACACTTCTTGCTTCAAAGGAGGATTTAAAAACAGAAGTGCACATCTTATATCTTACTAAGAGACCACAAAATCAGTGTATTCTGATTCTTTAACCTTTAGAATCTCCTAATCTTGCTAACATACCTGAACCATGGACATTCAAAAGCACCGGTTACCCCTATGCCATTTACAACTCACCTCCACATGCCACTGTTTGCCCATGGCATTTACCACACGCCCCTCTATGGGCCGTCGGCAAGCGCCACAGATGGGGACTCCCATTTTATCATGGCATGGCAAGCAGTACAGCTCGCCTTTCAGCTCCCGGGCATCAGCTGTCAGCTCCTTCCTGTCAATGAGAAGGATACCCAACTGAATACCACCACTAAGAGAGGGAGAGTAACAGGCAACCGATGTGGCTAGCACACTTTTTAGGAGGTTCTAAAAGATAATACTGTGACCATCCCTGGTAATTTCTTTTTCCTTCTTTAGAGGTGATCAGAGTAACCTGAATTATTAGGCTTGAACAGGTTTCAGATTCCTATTGAAACATCAGTATCTTGCAATAATGATAAAAAACAAGAATAGTCAGATATATACAACCACCCCAATATTTATCATTTCCTTCTCATATCATCACATTACATTTTAATCCATTTGTCTTCCTTAAAAAGCTACAGGGAATAATCACAGTGCTGAGGGTAGACTCAGTAATACCACCTGCTGTGTGAATGTGGCCCCTAAAGTTCACGTGTTGGAAACTTCATCCCCAATGCAGAGATGTTGGGAGGTGGGACCTTAAGAGGTGATTAGGTCATGTGGACTCTGCCCTCATAAAAGGATTCAGGCCATTATTGAGGGAGTGTGTTCCTTATAAAAGGATGAGTTCAGCCCTGTACCCTCACTCCCTCTTTGTCTTGTCCACGTGATGCCTTCTGCCACGTTATGATATAGCAAGAAGGCCCTCATCATATGCTGGCCCCGTTTTAGACTTCCCAGCCTCTAGAATCATGAGCCAAATAAATTTCTGTTCATTGTAAATTATGCAGTCTGTGGTATTCTATTATAGGAGTGCAAAACGGACTCAGACACTACCTTTCCAAACTAACTGAGGAGTTTGGAGACTAGTTCCATTTATTAACAGTTATTTAAATTGTCACAAGCTGTCAAGAACAGTTATAGGTTAACAGAAAATAAACAATGAAATGCCCATAATTTTCCTTCTCCAAATGCTCAAATTAGCTATTATTTTCAGTATCCTGTGTCAATAAAAATTTGGCCAGAGAAGGCCCCAGTTAGCCAAATGGACTTGTTTGAATTTCATCTGTTCTAAATAATTCTCTAGGAGAGATGTTAATGAAAAGTAGACAGAGAAATATCCTACAAGAGGAAGCATAGGCAAGAAAACTAGGTAAGGCATAAACTGATAATTCAATCATAAAAGATGAGGTAGCTGAACTTATACCACAAAACTGTTTTCTTAATCTTTAATCTACTGTTTCTCCTCCTCCCTTCTGTAATTTAGCATGTAAGCTCATATTGACTATAGTAAAGAATCTTTTTTCCACAAAATTTTTATACTAGGTAGCAAATTCTGAAAATTCATAGCCTAACAATTTATAACGTTTTGAAGATAAAAAATTAAATATATACCCTTTAGATGTATAATAAATCCAGCAAAATTAAATAAGTATAATGTAATATATTTTAAGATAACACTATTTATTACAACTGTAAAAGTTATGTATGTACAGAGATAAGACTTTTTTTTTTAGTCTTTGGATTCTGTATTGGAAAAACATAGCGATGAAAAACATACTTTTGGAGACAAATGGGTGAATTTTAATATGGACTGATATATCTTTTTTTTTTTTTTTTTGAGACAGAGTCTCACTCTGTTGCCTGGGCTAGAGTGCCGTGGTGTTAGCCTAGCTCACAGCAACCTCAAATTCCTGGGCTCAAGGGATCCTCCTGCCTCAGCCTCCCGGGTAGCTGGGACTACAGGTATGCACCACCGTGCCCGGCTAATTTTTTCTATTTTTAGTTGTTTGGCTAATTTTTTTCTATAGTAGAGACAGGGTCTCATTCTTGCTCAGGCTGGTCTCAAACTCCTGAGCTCAAGCAATCCTCCCGCCTCAGCCTCCCAGAGTGCTAGGATTATAGGCGTGAGCCACCGCGCCCGGCCTGGACTGATATATCTTATATTACAAAATTATTGGTAATTTTTTTAGGTATAAGAGTATTGTGGTTTTATAGGAAAATGCCCTTATTCTTAGATGTATACTGAGAGTCATTATGTCTACAACTTGCTTTCGAACCGTTCAGTGAAAAATCTGTGGCAAAACATTAACTGGTAAAACTAAATGAAAGGTATTCATCATATCATTCTCTTGACCCTTCTATAGGTTTAAAATTTTCTAGACTAAAAGTTGGAGAAATACAATTTGGTTTGCTGGAGTAACAGAAATGCAGATAAATGTAATCTTTTATTTCCACTGCTTGTGCAATAAAAAGAAAGAAATCCCAATACCCGCAGTTGGCACAGTTGAAGTGGTCTGGATGGTAAGGGTCGTTTTTGAAGATCAGAGGTTGCTCGTCGATGATGGCGTGGCATTTCTGGCAGATGTACTTCCCCAGGCCTCTGGCTTTCTCACGATTATGACAAGGGCGGCACAGGTGTCTAGACAGAACCAAAACTTAAATTAAAAGTCTTACTTTTTTTCTAATAATTAAAAAGAAATATGCCTCCCATATCTCTGAAAAGAAATTAGGAAACCATTTCTTAAAAAATCACTCTTGTGCTTCAGAGCAGAATCAAGCTACATGAAAAATGTGTTCCAACCCCAATATCTGATTTTCAAGAAAGTCCATCTATGTATGCCCCCCCTGTTGGTGGCTCAGCCATGCATGGAGCAGTCATGCCCCGTGCACAGAAACTCTAGGGCCCCGTCCTAGCGAGCATCACAGAGTCAACGCGCTGCAGTGTCCCAGAGCACTGTCTTACATCCCACAGGGAAAACACACACAGCCTTGTAAGAGTCATGTTGTCCACCCACGTCCAACAAGGGTGGACAAGGGTGTTGCCTACCTCCCAGCATTCTTGACAAACCCAATATCAGCCAGAACTTCCTGGCAGAGGTCACAGCGGAAGCACTCAGGATGCCAACTGTTATTCATGGCTTTGATAACTCGGCCAATGATGAATTCACCTATGGGAAAGTAACACACACAGGATGTCACTTGTAACATCCTAAGTAATAAGTGTGCCACCTTATTTGTTAAAAGAAAAAAAAAGTGAGGAAAAAAAAAAGTTTAAACCTTTCTCCATAAAGAGGGAGTTTTTATTTATTTATGTGTCTACAAGAGGAAGTACCACATTAGAAAAAAATGGTTTTTATTTCATCTGAGTCCTTGTGTTTGATTCAGTAGCCACATTTTTGGGCCGTTTTACAGCATCTCTGAACAAGCTTTCCTTTTCCAAACAATGTACTGGGCTCTCTTGAATGCCGTTTGGTTATTTCTGGTCAATGCTGACACAGAAATCTACAGCATATTTTCTTATAACCCATATTTCATTTCTTTTTTCACTAAACCTTTAGAACATTCTACTCAGTTTCTTCAGTCTCTAGAAATCTAATAGAGGTATTAGCGACCAGTGCAGTGGCTAAAATGCAAGCAAGTCAAGCACTTTTGTATCATCAAAGCGACCCCTAAGCATCTGTAAGCATCTTAAGCACCTTATTGATATCTTCCCCAATCTCTTTCCGGCAAATCCAAAAGCTAGATAAAGATCGCATTAACAAAAGAACACTCCAAAAGACCAACTAATAGGAGTCCTGTTTCCCTAAATACCTTTATCTATACCCTAGATGTCCTTAAAAATTAACTCTCTTGGCAGGCATGGTGGCTCATGCCTATAATCCTAGCACCCTGGGAGGCAAAGGAGGGAGGATCGCTTGAGATCGGGAGTTCAAGACCAGCCTGAGCAACAGCAAGACTAGTCTCTAATAAAAATAGAAAAAAAAAAACAGCTGAGTGTGGTGACAGGGGCTTGTAGTCCCAGCTACTTGGGAGGCTGAGGCAGGAGGATTGCCTGAGCCCAGGAGTTCGAGGTCGCAGTGAGCTAGGCTGACGCCACTGCAACAGAGGGAGACTCTGTCTCAAAAATAAAAAAATCAACTCTCTCGAGGTTTTGATACTCTTCCAGTTTGTTACATATTAATAATAAAGAAGATGACTGATAAAGTACCTAACGATTATTTAATATAATGAGCACCAAAAACTATTTTTACCATTGATATCTCTAATAATGTTAAGTGACTGAGGTGATTTTGAAACTTACTCTTTACTTTACATTCAGTAGTGAAACTTACCACACTGATGACAGCAAGGAGCAAAGAGCATCTGAAAATCATGTTCACAGTATTTTCTTCCTTCAAACTGAAAGAGAAAGTACTGTTAACTTATAAATATGAAACGATCACAGGAGGAATATAATTATTCAGTGGAGACATACAGGAAACAAAAAGATGTTTTTGAACTAAGAGTTCTACCCTAAGAATTTATAATTCTACTGGGATTTTTAAAAGCAGATATCCTTTGGTACCTTCCATACACCTACATGTTGGTATAGGAAAGATATCTTGAGTTGAGACTAGGATGAATGTTATGTCTCAGAGACTGGTGACCTGGTTTTGACTATGCTTGACTGTTTCCAGCTCACCTACTCTACCTTTAAGAAGCTCATGACAGGCCGGGCGAGGTGACCCATGCCTGTAATCCTAGCACTCTGGGAGGCCCAGACAGGAGGATTGCTTGAGGTCAGGAGTTCGAGACTAGCCTGAGCAAAAGTGAGACCCTGTCTCTACTAGAAATAGAAAAAATTAGCCAGGTGTGGTGGAGCACACCTGTAGTCCCAGCTACTCGGGAGGCTGAGGTAGGGGGATCGCTTGCGCCTAGGAGTTTGAGGTTGCTGTGAGCTAGGCTGATGCCACAGCACTCTAGCCTGGGCGACAGAGCGGGACTCTTGTTTCCATAAATAAATAAATAAATAAATAAATAAATAAATAAATAAATAAATAAATAAAATGCATTTCTTTCATTCACCTCCACTGCAAGCAGGCATGATAAAACTCAGACAATATTTGTGTGATGAACAATAGGAAATAATTAAACAGTACCAAGATTTTGAAGTATAGCCTGCAAATGTTTAAGTCAGAAAAAGTCTAACTTAGTCCCTAGTACATTAGCATTTTATCTTACAGTCTATACCATCCAAGCATTGCACATATATTATTGTATTTATTAAGTACCTATCATGCATCGGATACTAAATGAGTGCTAGAGATACCAAATTAATTTGGACAGTCCTTGCACCAGAGGTATTCAAAGTTAGATGGGAAGACAAACACATAAATAAATATCTACAATGGTCAATGTTCTCCATGCTAGAGATATAAACAAAGTGCTGTATGGACTCAGAGAAGATAAATGAAATGAAACAGATGAGACTAGGCTGAAAACACCATTAATGATGTCCTGTAATAAGAAACACCTTGGGCAAAACTACTATTCCCTGCCGATGATAGATACTGCAGAGCACAGGAATCAATAATTCTACCTTACATTTTTCAGTGGCAATGGATGACCATCTTAATGACAAACTTCAGGTTCACTTTTTAAACCACATAATCTAGTGGGATTCAAGTTCACCTTGAGTAAGGAGCCAACAAGGATGATAATCCTGGTTGCTACTCTATCACTCTTAGGAGGAACTGCAGCCAAGCCAGAAATACCAGTGCTCCCATCTCCACACATACCTTTTAGTGAGTGGTTAAGAAAAAAGGGTCTCATTCTAGACTTGTCTCTGTGGCCAGACGGGAGAATGTCCTGAGTAAGCCAAACTATCAGTAAAAGTGAATCACATTTTCAAGGGGAAGTGAGTGCACAGGACCCACCTGTAAGTCTTCACAGCTAGTCCTCTAGAGAAAAGAAAGATTAGACTGGAAATCAGGGAACGATGATGTTTTAATAATGACACAAAAGCAATAACAAAGGTATAGGGTGGGAAAGATGCATTTGTTATTAGACAAAGAATGAAACACGTAAGTTGTATCTCAAATGGAAACCGGGTAAGTTTTTGATCTTCCTTTTCTGGAAAACAATTTATTGCTGGACATAACTGAAAATACAGATTATCTGTTCGAAGCCCTGGATAGCTTTTTCTCCAATATCATTCGACCAAAAGGAAAGCTCTTATTCTCCACATGCAGGTTTACGAATCCCTGGCCTGGAATGGGGGTTTAAACAGTAAACACTGCAGCTAAAATAGAACTCTTAAGAGAGCACAAGCTGGAGCAGCCCATTAATAGCCTAGTTCTGGGTATTCATAACATCTTTTCGAATAAGGCCAGACAGACCAGGGAGGTATTATTTATAGTCCAGTGTGAGGGGTGGGCGGGAGGACAGGATGAGTCATGCTTTATTCTACTCTGTGTGAGGCTGTTACTGAGCCTTTCCCTCTGACTCAGCACCAGTGGCCTTGCAGCTGACAGGCCCAGTGCAGCGCCAGAAGCTTAGGAAGCAGCCGAGCTGGTTAATGAAGGTAGTTTAACAATAGTATTCATTCCCTGTGGCAGGCAAAAGAACAGTACCGGAGAGAGAAATTGATGGAGGGTTGGAGCTCCGGATGCTCTCAGAGGGAGCAGCAGCCCCAGGAAGTAAGGAAAATGTTGTGGAAAACAGGGCCTGTCTTTCTCTCCGAGTTCTTCTCTATTGCTCCTCTGGACTCTCTCCTGAGGCCTTTGCCAAAATCACCCACTTCAATAAAAATATCTTACATTTAAAAAGAATATGTAAGGGAAAGAATACTGTATCAGATATTAGGAGACCAATTAGGTTCTAATTCCTTTCGTGCTTCAAATCTGCTGTTATCAAAGACGATTCAACCCCTCTGGGCCATAGGAGATAAAAACAGGGAGGGATAAAGAAGGAATTTATACAGTATGAAGACTAACACTCCCCCTGGAGCCAGATTTCTAGCATTTCCTTCAGTGTTTCTGGCACGCCTTCACTGCAGCCAAGTTAGAGATTTGAGAGCCTTTTGTCAGGACTCTACAGAAGTAGGTCCTTAGGTCCCTTTACCCAAACTGAGTAACAGCCACCACTACCACCAGCAGCAAACTCCCCTTCTCTTCCTGCTGCCTCCGAGCCCAGAGCTTTCCTTTTTCTCCTTCTTACCAAGGCCAGCTACCGCAGCCGCAGCAGGGTCTCTAGGCCTGATGCCGCCCATGCATACCGCCCGAGCTCCTCTCCCACCCTCTTCTCTCCTGCTCCTGTCCCACCTCACAATGGTCACTTGCCCATCCCATCCCCAGAGCCATCATCCTTGATGAAAAAAAAAAGAGATTCCCACTGACCAGGGAAGGAGTCGGGAAGAACTAGAAGAGAAAACAAAGTCTTCTTCCCACTGCTGAGGTTTTTGTTGTAGGAAATTTGTGTTTCTGGAATACAGTAATAGCTCAAACAAATGTGTGCTAGTGAATACAACAGCATTTCCTAACCCACCTCCTAAAGCTGCTTCCCAGAGGCACATTACAACTTTCATGCTAGTTGTGTATTTCATGTCCCCATGATGGGGTAACTCGCTTTTCTGCAGGCTGGCCTGGGAACCTCACTCCCATGAGCATTGTTTCTATGGGAAAATGCTGAGTGGCAAACAATTGACTTACTAACGACCTTTGTAAACTATCTTTCCTTCCTCAGGCATGGGCTTGTAGAACAGGGATATTTAAAAGAGCAGCCATTTCTGGCTATAAAATAACTCCACATACATATATTATCATATAGAGACAGATGCACATATATACACAAATATGTAAGGAGTAAAGTGGTAAAAATAAATTACCTAATTGATCTCTCTGACACACACATACATATGGATGAAACTCGCCTTCATTTACAGATTGGGGTCAACTTCCCTAGACCATCCCCCAAAATACATGTTTACTGTGAGAAAGGGTTTTCCAGTAATGATGAGAATACTGAATATACAACAAAGCAAGGGTAGACCATATGTTAACACTTGAAGATAAAGAAAAACAAATATCTGGAAAAGAACACAGACACATAGAAGACCTAAATATAGACAGTACAGTTCCCCAAAATGCTCGTGTCCAAACAAGATCCTTTTTAGAAAATAAACGCATGGGAGCGCCTCCTCGTGGCTAGGAAGTCATGGAGCAGGTGACACACCACACACTCTCTTTTAGAGAGGATGTCCAGTGGTCCTCTGAGAAGGTGGAAAGACACAGAGGCAGGAATCAGCAAGGTATATGCAGAGGCAAGCAAGTGGGGACCTGAGTGGAGAGGCCAGAAAAACTGGGGCTGAAGATTTTGAAAGGATTTTGTGTGCTGAGCTGAAATGCTTAGGTCTGAAAGGCAGAGTCATGGGGTAATGTGGCATCTGAAATAGGAAAACAAATTGAACAATTTAAATGGTGGGGTCTGTAAGGGCAGCCCACCTAAGCCGCTACCCACAAGTCCCATACACACACCATCTCTGACCTGACAGCTACCAAATACGTGGCATGTACCTGGCACTTCAATATAATCTTTGATAATGAAACTGAAAGCGAAGGAGGAGGCCTCAGAAAAGAAGGGAGGGAGGAGAGGGAGGGAATGTGCCTCCTTGCTTCTGTCCAGGTTGACTTACCTCATAGAAGAGTCCTTCTGGGAACTGCTGGAAGCACTGAGCGCACACGAAACACTGTTCATGGTACAGCTCTCCGTTACTGTTCACGATCTTCTCAGCAGGTGCAAAGCCTCCTTTGCAGCGCTCACAAGTGGCGCTGGCCAAGGCATTGGCCATGTTGCTGTAACACACAAAGGACAGCAAATCATAGACCATCAACCTTTTCTCAGACTTAAGACCAAACAACATGAAAAGCTGATGAGCAAATTCTACCTGATCACAAAAATCATATTTTATCTATAAAGTTCAATTTCTTGCTTGTTCCTTAACTACTCTAACTGTTCCAGTCTCTTTAGCATCTTAGGTTCTGTAAGGGCCTCCTGCTTTGATCCTGAACACTTTTGGCATTCTTCTTGTTAAATATACTACAAGTGAGTGCCTACCATGTGTTAGGCATTAGGGACAGAGATGAAAATCATGAGTTGACTCAAGGAACCTGGGCTTACAGCTTGATAAATAGCTCAATTAAAATATCCACAAGTTAGCTGGGCAGAGCTGCCCCTGCAGTCCCAGCTACAGGGGAGGCCTAAGCTGAGAGATCGTTTGACGCTAGCAGTTTGAGGTAGTGTGAGCCTGTGAATAGCCTGGGCAAGGTAGTGAGACCCTGCCTCCAAAAAAAAAAAAAAAAAAATCACAAGTCAACATCTCAAAGCCAGTTTCTTTCTTTTTTGAGAAGAGAATCTAAACTACATGTCAACTGAATGCCATGTCATAACTCAGACACAGGTTATCCCTTTCAAAGCAATTGCTGCAGTACTTCTTAAAAGCAGCCAAGATGTCTCAGTCCTATTAACTAATTTGTAAGATAAACACTGAATATTAATATTATAACATATATCTTAAAAGCACAGAACTTTACAAGTATCACTTTACAAATAGCAAAACAGGTTCACAGAAGTGGAGTGATTAACCCAATATCGCAAAGCTGGTTAGTTAATGGAAGACATAGGACTAGAATCCATGTCCCCCACCCCATAAAATCACATGGTCAATCAAAACTGATTACAACACTAATTTCAGACACTTGAGAGGACACGACAGGGACACACCATGTTTTGTAGGTCAGGAGAGTGAAGCCAAGCAGCCAGGTATCTCCCGCTGAGCCCAGTGGTTTGCGTAATTCCCTCACCAGTGACCCCACAGTACCTAAAACACACAGAAGGCGCTCAGCAAAGGACCCCAAGCTCTCTCTAACCACTGCGCAGTGTGGAAGAAGAAAAGCAACATGGCTTTGATGAGCATATAATTAGATGAGGATTTCACATAAAGATCTGTTTTGTTTCTCAAAGTCCTAGAAATAGAGGAGGTCCCCTATGCAGAGCAATCACCAGCCAAGCAGTCCTTCGCAATTTGGCAAGTTTATTTTCAGACACCTGCTTAGAGAACAAGACCTACCAGCAGGTCTGGTCCTCACTGTAGCTTCTGACCTCCCAGATGTTTAATCAATCCACCTCGTAAAGCTACTACCAATGTTCTCTTGAATCTTCACAACCACTCCATGAGTCAGATGGGTGGACAGTCTCGACTTTACGGATATATGAACCAACTGCCTTGCCCCATCAGTTTCCAAGTTTTGCTGTTTCCTCAGCAAAAGTTGTCACATTCACCCCACTTCCACCCAACCCAATAGAAGACAGCTGTGTACTTTGCCTTCTTCCCCTAAATGTTTCAAAGAATAGCAATCCTATGTTGTACCCTTCACATAAATAATTCCACGGAGAAATACCCCATTCATCACTAATCAAAACTCAACTTCATTTAATAGATTTGAATACAGAATTCACATGTCACCAAAAAAAAATAAAAAGAAGGAGAAAGGAAGGCAGCCTCACTGTTGGCAAACCCGACCTAAGCCTCAAGTTAAAATGAATTTATACTTAGTCCTTCCAAAATTACTGTGGATTGCGGGAAAAATCTGTAAAATTCCCATCTTCACCAGCTTTGCCATCACCCTGATGAACTGTGGCACTTTTAGCAAAGCTCTGGAGAGGTTTGTGCTACATCCTTTCTCCCAACCAAAGTCCACAGTGTTCCTTGATGGGAAAGTGCAGTAAGCTCCAGATCTGCCCATAACTCTCAGTACTGTTTTGAAGAAAAAGTATATAAAACCACTTTGAAAACCACAAGATGCTACTCAAATATATGGCATTATTATTCATTCTAAACTCCCTCAAAAGATTCATGAAACTTCAGTGATCTTAATGGAACTCCAAAAAAGTTGGAAAAGGACATTCTGGAATGCCCTGGTTCATTATCACCTAAACCAGTGGTTTTCAATGTGTTGGGGTCACTGTGACCCCTTCAGGGGTCTGAAAGGTCCTCTCTTTTCCAACTACATCTCTATGGGAGGCTAATTTTCTCTACGTACTTCATCTAGAACAATATATTATAATAGGTTGAATGCAGAAGCAGATATGAGAAATTCTTTTATTATGACAGACATTAACAAGATTTATAAAAATGTAAAACGATGCTATTCTTCCCCCTGAGCTTTTTCCATTTTGGAAGTTATTTTTCATAAAAATATTAATATTAGCAACTCACTAATATTAACATGTAATTAGCTTATATTTTAAACAAAGTAATAAATATTTAAAAATTTTTTTCAGTTTAAATTTCTCAGACAATAAATGCTGATAAACAAAAGTTCTTTGGGACCTCGATAATTTTCAAGAGTGTTAAGAGGTCCCCAGACCAAAAGGTTTGATTGTCATTGACCTGTTTACACTCACACTATGGACTCTTTATATTCAAGTTCAAATTTTCAAATAGAAATAGGAAATAGGTCGACACACTATAAAAACAAGCACATACTTACTTCCCATACACAGGAAAAATAAATTAATTTTAGAGATAATGTAATATGTATTTTTCAAGAAGTATTCTACTCCTTTTGATAACAAGCTGGGGGGAGGGAGGAGGAAACAACAGTCATCCCACAGTCCCCCTGAACTGTTCACACTTCCCTTTCCTCTCGTATTCCACCCTCTGGCACTATGCTTTTTCAAATACTACATTTGACAGAAGTGACTTTTTAAAAGTCATGAACGACAGCTATAGCTCTTATTAGATTAGTGATAATTAAGCAGCTAATTTTTCAGAAGATTTTCACTAAAAAGTGCTGATGACAAGAAATACGTAAGTGGGGGAATGTACATAAGCAAAAGCCTTCAGTACAGAATCTTCATAGCTGGCCAGGCATGACTGATTTACATGCTCTACACGCACAAATCGACCTCGCACAGCAAATTTGCTGTCATGTAGCTTTCCATGATTCAAGTGCCTCATTCATCATAGTATGTGAAACAAATTTTTTGGTCTTAAAATGCAAAAATGTAAATCTAGAAGTCATCTTGAGTGTTCAAAAAGTTAAAAATATTAGTCACAGTTTTATAATAATTCCCCAGTTACTCTTAACCAGAGCTGGTCATGAGCTCTGAAGATGAAGGACACCTGTTGCAATACCACACAGAACAGATCTCCTTCCACAGTGGAGAAGCAGGTCAGTTAAACGCTCCTTAACAATTACTTGACAAATGGAGGATGTGCAATACTTCCAAGCTCACAACTTTGAATGAGGTCAATAGTCTTATTTGAGTTGGTCTGAAGGCTACTCTGCACTCTTTGTTGAAAATAGGTTTGCTAAAACCCATTTAATAATATAAATTAGACTAGCTTTTTAGAGTTAACAGCATGTTCTATATGTATATTGATTTGCTAGTTACACAATATTCCTTATTTATTAATTCAATTCCCTAGAGACAGTATTAAGAAACCCAGTTAGCCTACTTCAAACTGTTAATCGTTAAACTTAACAAAAATGTTTATCAACAATATGTAATTCAATGTTTCACTGTTTCACCCAAACTGCCTATTATCTTCAGTAAGTTTTAGAGTACAAAATTTATCCATTATAAATCTTGATAACAAAAACCTCTAAACCCCCCTCACGGCTGACACAATGAAAATGTACTGCTCTCAGAAACCTGGAGACAAAGACTTTGCACTCCGACTGTGAAGGTAGCATTTCCCCTCACATCCGCATGTTGTCCAGTGGAAGTTTTCAGTGACGAGGCAACCTTTCTGCCTCCCTGGAACATGCTGTGCCGTGAGCTGCCCTCAGAGCCCCTAGATTACACTGGAAACCCCTCACCCAAAGTCCAGTAAATAAAACTGTATTAGCCAGGTCACAAAGGCTTGTGGATACAGAGCTCATGAACCCAAGATCTGGAAGAGGGCCACTCCAGGACAGGAGACACTCACAATTTCGCGTAAAAGTCACAAAACTCCTTGTAGACTTTTATGTCACTGTGCCTGCGCTGCAGTTTGGACACAGCTCTCTCGTCTTCATTCCCATTAGCCTCGTGCACACTGTTAAGGACGGTTCCAGGGAGCTCTTCATTCTCTGGGATAACGCAGGGGCGCACTCTGCCTGGGAAGGCCATCGTGGGTGCTGAAGAGCTCTGAGCCCAGGGCCGAGAATGGCAGGACACAGAGACGGAGAAACAATATCCAGGCCTCCCCCGCTCCCAGCCAGGGTCACTCCCACTCTTCCCACACACGTCAGCCCTGGCTTGCCAGGGTCGCTACTGCTGCTTCACGTTAAGAGCTCAGCAGCACAGCCTCAGTTGGCACAGTAGTCCGGATTTACTGAGGCTTTCTGTAAGTTCTAAAAAACATTCCACAAACTAGGGACAGAGTTTTTGTCGGAGCAGCCTTCCCAGTGGACTCTGGCCATAAACACTACTACAGGAAGAGAGGGCTGCTGTGTAGGTCTCCAAGAGAGTGAAATATTCACGTGCCCTGGGTATTTGGCACCAGACTTCAACATGAGCACTGTGCTTCTTGACTTTGGTAGCGGAAAGAATGTTTTGGAGAGCTTGTAAAACACACCCCAACGATCTCCCCCGTGAGGCTGAGGCTGCTGGTACACTCTTGAGGAGCCTCTGAACCCTTCCCTGACCTGAGTTTCCACAATCCTAGGTAAGTTTTAGAGTACAAAATTTATCCATTATAAATCTTAACAACAAAAACCTCTAAACCTCCCTCACGGCTGACACAATGAAAATGTACTGCTCTCAGAAACCTATTGGAGACAAAGACTTTGCACTCCGACTGTGAAGGTAGCATTTCCCCTCACATCCGCATGTTGTCCAGTGGAAGTTACCAGCTGTATCCTATGGCTGCCTTCCCCGAGAAGTCTGTGAGCCTCTGAAACTTCACTCTTGGCACATAGTAAGAGTCCAATGATGCTTCAATGAATGGACCCAAGTGGAAATACGAAAGAGCTGGAGTTTAGTTATAACACTTCTATATGACCCCAGCTAACCTTGTAACTTAGGTGGCCAATGTTTCTTGGCCTTTCTCATGACATGACTAAGGAAGCTATTATATGCTTTGGCATTCTTGCCACATTCAGTCCACACTCTGGTCTCTTGCAATCGTGTTAGCAATGACCACAAAGATGATGCAGCACCAAGGGCAACAAAAGGCTAAGCATCTCTCTCAGGGCCCAGTCCCCTCTGCACAGTGTGCCATCCCACCAAAAGCAAGAGACCAAAGGGAACTTGAGAAAGAAAATCTTCAGAACAGGCACAGGGCACACTTGTGGACAGAGGAGGTCACACCAGAGATGGAAGAGCCATGGAACCAGCAGCAGGCAAACAAAACACAGCTGAGACTTCAAAGAAATAATTATAAATAATGACACCTAAAAGCTAGTAAGTGCTTCCCCTCATATAACGTAATCCCCACCACATTCCTTTCAGGTAGGCATTATTTACAAATAAGGAAACAGAGGCACAAAGAGATTCAACACCTAGTAAGTAGGTGGTGGAGTCAAGATTTAAACCTAGGTAGCCTGATTCTAGGGCCTATGTGAGAAAATAGCTAAACATAATTACTGGGAAGCAAAAAGGTTAACCAGAAAAGATCAGGTACTGGGTACAAAATGGGACGAGAAGCAGAAAATGGGACCAAGTCTTCCCACTTTCAACCCTAAGATCTCAGAGTATGAGTCAGGGACTCAAATGTTGTGGGCTATGGACCCTGCCCAGGTCCACAGCCCATGGCTGCTAGAACAAGGAATCACTATTTTTAAATAAGAAGGAAACTGTGAACTAAAATAAAATCTTAAGCTCCTCCCAGGGGACTGAACAGGACCCCCCCTCTTGGCCAGGGGGATACCCTAAAACTGAGTTACTGGCCATGAGAAGGGAGGTCAGACATGCCTCATCACGCACCCCTTCTCCTTATAGTAGACATCCTTTGTAACTCATTAACAGGCCTAAGGCTATGCAAGACAACCCTGCAGGTCCTCAATTTACATGACAAATCACTTGAGTCTGGGTATAAGTTCCCTGGCTTGTCCCTGATTAACAGACTTCCTTATCTTAGCTTAAAACATTCTAAGCCTTTAGACAAAGCCTCATTTTTTTAACCAATTACAAATCAAAGAGTCTTCAAACCAACCTATAACCTGTAAGCCTTCCCTGCACCTTGAGATGTCTCCACCTTTTCAGGCCAAACCTATGTACACCTTCCATGTGTTGATTTATGACTTTACACATAATTCCTGTCTCCCTGAAATGTATAAAACCAAACTAACTCATCCACAGTGAGTCCACTTGCTCAAGGCTTTGGGGGCATGGCTCCGGGCCACGGTCCTCAAATTTGGCTCAGAATAAAGCATAAACCTCTTTAAATTATTTTACAGAGTTTGGCTTCTTTTCCATTGATAAAACAACCACATGGTTTAATTTTTTTCCTTTCTATTTATCTACATTTTTTAGTTTTTAGGTTTCTTTTTTACAATGACCACGTGTGTTACCAGAAGCTCAGCACTTGTCCTTGAGGCTACATCAGAAGAATGAGAACAGATGGTTTGAGGAGAAGGAAAGAGAAGTTTATTACTCTGCTGGCAAAGTACGAGGATGGAAACTCCTGTCTGAAACGCCCTCCTCCTCCCAATAGGCAGAAATACAGAGCTTTTAAAGGGTGGGTTCTCAGCTTCAGGCAATTGCTGTTCAACTACAGTTGATGATTCTTCATCTTTGAAGACAATCCTGTGACCTTCACCCAGGACCTCCCTTTTACGGGGTTTTACTAGGGTTGAGCCATCTACTGTAGCACAAATAACAAAAGACTTAATGGGCCCTTCCCAACCACTGGCCTGAGGCAGGGATGCAGGTTTTAGTTCTCAAAAAGGAATGGAGGATGTTTGAAAGAGACCGAAAACATTTTTGCCATTTTTTTTTCAGGCCTTTCCCTCTGTTACATTGAAACAGAGAGAAGAGGCAGAGGAGGGAGACAGAGAAAGAGCCATGCACAGAGGAGAGAGAGACAGGCTGAGTCTGAGACCAGCAGAATGAGGCAGTGAGTAAAGGGAAGCATGGCAGGGTGGGGAACCACACATGCCTTCTGCTGGGATTCTCCTTCACATAGTGTCCCCAGTGATGACACCCGAATTACCTATAGTACAGGAGCC
Source organism: Indri indri (assembly GCA_004363605.1). Taxonomy (NCBI): domain Eukaryota; kingdom Metazoa; phylum Chordata; class Mammalia; order Primates; family Indriidae; genus Indri; species Indri indri. The sequence goes on from RJWJ010005337.1 coordinate 20,679, forward strand.
AAACCAGGAATCCGACATTGGAACGAAGCTTGCGTGCAGGTGTGTCATTTCATCACGTGGACAGATTCCAGTAACCACCACCCCAATTAGGATACAGGACTATCCATCGCCATAGAGATCCCTTTCACATTATCCCCGATAGCCACTCCCCACTCCAACACTCTTAACCTCTGGCAACCACAAAGCTATTTTTCATTTATATAATTCTGTCATTTATAGAATGTTACAAAGATGGCATCACACTGCATATGATGATTTCAGGTTGAATTTTTTCACTCAGCACAATGCCATTTGAGATCCATCCAAGTTGCTATATTACTTTCATAGTTGTTTTTTTTTTTAATTGCTGAGTAGTATACTCCAGGGTATGGATGTATAGTATTTAACCATTCACCCATTGAAGGATATTTAAGTACTTTCCAGTTTTGAGCTATTGTGAATAAAGCTGTATAGAAGTTTTTCCACTGGGATAAATATCCAGGAGTGGAAATGCTGGGTTTTATGGTAAGTGCATGTTTAGTTTTTAAAGAAAATGCCTGTGATATTGTGATTTTTAATAAGGCACACATATTAGGTCTCTGCCCCCATTTCCTGACACACAACTCCTAAAACCCCTGGAATCTCTGAAGCAACAAGTATCTTTTGTATGGTAATGTCACTGGTGGCTAAGGCTCCAGGATAGCTTCAGGAGGGGGCTCGTTGCCAGGGAAAACAACCCTGTGATCAGAGGGTTGGAACTTTCAGCCCTAGCCCCAACCCCGGAGGCGAGAGGAGCTGAGGACTGAGTCAATCACCAGTGGTCAGTGATTTAATCAATCACCCCTACTAATAAAGCCTCCATAAAACCCAGAAGGACAGGGTTGGGGAGCTTCTGGGTTACTGAACGCATGCAGATACTAGGAGGGGGCACTCCCAGAGAGGGATTGGAAGCTCCACACCCTTTCCCCATACCTTGCTCTATGCATCTCTTCCATCTGGCTGTTCTTAACTCTTCAAGTTATGCTATGTAAGCATTATTAAGGGGAAGCAGATAGGAGCCCTTCCTTTTTTCTGGTTTCCTCTACTTGCAGCTAGGACTATGTTAATGAGCGTTCTTGGCACACAGTAACCCTAAATAGAACTCTTCAATAGAAGTCACCTCAGTACGAACTGGTTTCACGACCAAAAGTATCATATACTATGAAAATATTTTTAAACTATTTAATCAATCAGCATTTATATGGTTATAAAACAGATTTGCTCTGTCTCTTTGTTTACAATTTCACCAGATCTCATTGTTTCCTCCTTTCCTTTCTTTCACTTACGAATATCCTAACTGGGAGCCCAGAGGGAGAAGGGAGGCTAAAGTTCTGAAGGGAGAAAAGATGGGACAAGGAAGAGCCAGATCATCTCCCATCCGTCTCTATCTCCTTCCCATTAGCCTTTCCTTAAGAGCTAAAGACCTAACCAGTTGATTCTCAGCATAAATAATACAGAGCAAAGAAATTCTCTGCACCTTACACATGCTACTTACCCTGAAACAACAAAGGAACTAAAGTCAGGGTTCAAAGCCAACCAGGAGGCTTAGATGTGTCCTCCACTGCAACCATGAGAGTAAACAAGTGCTGGGATTTTAGCGGATAGGGACAGCATGAATGGGCTGCCCTTTCTTTAGCAACTATTTTGGTAAGGTCTATTTCTTCTTAAAAAGTAATTGTTCTCATTGTTGCACTGTTTACTTTACAACATGCCTGAACATGGAATTTGTACTACGTGATCATGATGCAACAGACCCAACAGGGCACTGAAGAAGTATCTAGCCCACCATCCTTACAAGTGAATACAAGTCACAGCCTTTGCTTCTCTGACAGATAATGCAGTTGGGGAAACAATACATAGATATACATGATTTCTCCCATATGAAAGCATATAATGATGCAGATTCTAGTTCAGTGCCCAGTGAGTAAACAAGGGTGTTTGTATGCCACCACTGTCTTGAAAAAGGATAAGTAACCAAGTGGTCACAGAAAGGTTAGGTAGCACCACTCTCCTATATGCAGGCAGTCACTTCGTCAGTTAGCTACCAAAAAGCAAAGTTAAAAGAAATGTGTATTATTTTACCAAGAGGATCAAGGGAGTAATTTAAGGCCAAATAAATGCGATTGCTCAAGTTTTATATCTAGGCATTTTATTACTTTTAAACCATTTTTGGTACTTAATAATGTCACTCTAAGAAATATAAACGATCCTTTTAGACTGTGATTGTAACCTGGAGAAAAATTTCATGGAAACTCCCTTGATTGAAACTACTACTGCCACTACAGTGGCATCAAAATAGCCCTTGAAATAAGGTGGGAGGCTATTTTTCAAAAATATCAAAATGTCAGTTTTGTCTTGTGGCTCTGTTAGGTGGCTTTTGCTGAGGTTCTCAATTCCCTGAGGGTTATTCCTAAGGTTCTATAATCTAATCAACCCTCCATCACCACAGCTAATCTGAGTCTTTGGGAGGTCCCACAGGACAGGTCTGAACCCCAGGTCTTAAATACACCCAGAGTAGAGATTTCCATTTTATGAAAAGAGTTTATGAACTCATCATTTTCTGGTCATCTACTATGTGCCAAACTCTATCACTTATTGAATGACTGATCTACTGTGGTGGATCTGGGACCTCAGCAGAGCGGGCCTGACAGCTTGTTAAGGAACGAACCACACACTGCACACAGGATGCTGAGTTGGCCCACTCTAGTGTCCTGTCCAGATGGCTGCAGAGCTTCAGATTCCATCAGTCTGTTAACTCCATGATTTCAGCCAAAACAAACTCCACATTTGACATAACACACAGCCAAAGACAAGAAACTTATTAGAGATATCATATAAAAAATTCAGCTATTTCCAGCAGCTCAAATACTTAAAGCCTAAATATAATCAGGAGCATAGTTGTCAAAATTAAAAAGCAGTTTTTTAATAGCTGGTATTTTTAAATTAAAATTCTCTCAAGTAGTAATGATTGAATTATGTGTATCATTACCAACTATTTCATTGGCAGGGCTTAAAAATCCAAACTGGAAATGTTGACCAATTGCCCCTAAAACATGGGACTCTAATATAGAAAAAGGGGACTGCTAATAAATGCTTTCCTCCATTCCACAAATAGATTTGCATAGTTGATGGTTAAACCAAGCACTTGGCAATACCAACTACTAGAATGAAGCTTCTTCAACTGCAATCAAAGGCTTCTGTGTGGAACTGGGGTACTCAAATTCCTGGGGTGGCCTGGTTAAATTACTGTATGGCAAAATGAACTGTTTCCACTATAATTCTCTATCCCATTCAAATGGAAAATTTAACCTGGTTTCTCCAGACTACTATTAATAAAAACAAAATAATCATGAAATACAAGTAAAGACAATCGAGCTGGAAAGTTCTTTCCCATTTCCTAGCTTCCAGGACAAATGTACTGTGTTTTCCTTCAACAGACAGTGAGGAAACAGACAAATGTTGGCCAGAAAAGGACATGAATTTGTAATGAATATGCCAGTTTGCCTTGTCTGTTAAAATTTTTTCCTAATTCTTGATTGCACAAGCAAAAAGAAATTATTCATAACCATGGAGGCAAGAGAGTGAGAAAGAAATAAGGTGCATTTTCTCAAATTAGCTTAAAATAAAGAAAATTGCCCATTTTTTTACATGTTTGCATTAGTGCTGTGTCAATGGAAAAGAAGCCAAACTTTGTAAAATAATTTAAAGAGATTTATTCTGAGCCAAGTTTGAGGATTATAGCCCAGAGCCATGCCCAAGAAGCCTTGAGCAAGTGGACTCCCTGTGGTTGGGTTACAGTTTGGTTTTACACATTTCAGGGAGACAGGGGTTACAGGTAAAGTCATAAATCAACACAGGGAAGGCATACATTGGTTTGGCCTGAAAAGGTGGGACATCTCAAGGTGGGGGTGGGTGGGTTACAGGTTATAGGTGGGTTGGAAGACTCTTTGATTTGTAATTGGTTAACGAAATGAGGCTTTGCTAAAGGCTTGGAATGTTTTAAGCTAAGATAAGGAAGTCTGTTAATCAGAGACAAACCAGGGAACAGATACCCGGACTCAGGTGATTTGTTATGTAAATTGAGGACCTGCAGGTTTGTCTTGCATATCTTAGGCCTGTTAATGAGTTACAAAGGATGTCTCCAAGAAAGGGAAGGGGTGCATGATGAGGCATGTCTGACCTCCCTTCTCATGGCCAGTAACTCAGTTTTAGGGTATTTCTGGGGTCCCCTTGGCAAGAGGGGGTCCAATCAGTCAGCTGGGGGAAGAGCTTAAGATTTTATTTAGTTCATAGTTGCTTATTGGGATTATTATCAAAGTAGGGCAGAGCCACTTTGGCTTTGTTATAGTATGTTAAAGATAATTGCAGAGACTAGGTAAAAAAATAAAAATTATCACTTAACAAAGATGAAATGACCAAACTAAATTATCCCCCTATGCACCATTAATGCCCCATCCTAGGGCCCAAACCATCCCAAACACTCAACCAAAGTCCAGATATTACAATGAATTAGTCTCTGGGAGAACACTATTTGCATCTCATTGTTTGCAAGAGGATCCCTTTGAAACAAAACTTATCTAAAAGTGAAGTCTATCTTTGGTGTTGGAGATAGATTTATAGCATCCCAAATTTTATGATATTTTAAGAAGTACATTCATTTGCTTCATTGGGAAAAATGTGTGAAATGCTATTTAATCTCAGGTTGAAAATTTTCAGGCAGCAAACTAGCAGGCCCAAATTGAGACCTAAAATCAACAATTAAAATACAGTGTTTCCAACAGAATACTATCCAGCCATGAAAAAAGATTGAAATTCTGTCATTCCAGGCAACACGGATGAACCTGGAGGACATTATATTCAGTGAAATAAGTTAGGCACGGAAAGACAAATACCACATGTTCTCACTCGTATGTGGAAGCTAAAAATAAAGTTGAGTGCACAGACGTAGAGAACAGAATTATTACTAGAGGCTGAGCAGGGCAGGAGGGACGGAAGGACAGATAGAGGTTGGTCAAGAAATACAAAATCACAGCTAGATAGGAGGAATAGTTCTAGTGCTCTATAGCACTGTAGGGTGAATACAGTTAACTATAATTTATTGCATATGTTCAAAAGTTAGAAGATTTTTAATGTTCCCAACAAAAAGAAATGACAAATGTCTGAAGTGATGGATATGCTAATTAAACTGATTTGATCATTGCACACTGCATACATGTATCAAAATATTACACTGGACCCCATAAACATGCAATTATTACATGTCAACTAAAGCTAAAAGGAAAAAATATACAGTGTTTCCAGTAAAGGGGGATGAGGCAAAAATTCCTTCTCTGCGATTATGTTAAATAAAATAAGCCAGTCACAGAAAGACAAATATTGTTTGTTCTCACTCATGTGGGAGCTAAAAACGTTGATCTCATGAAGGTAGAGAGAAGAATGATGGTTACCAAAGGCTGGGAAAGGGGTGGGGGATGAAGAGAGGTTGGTTATGGTACATACAGATAAAAGGAATAAGTTCTAGTGTTCTATAGCACAGTGAGGTAACTACAGTTAATTTATTGTGTATTTCAAAATAGCTAGAAAACTTTGAATGTTCTCAACACAAAGAAATGGTAAGTGTTTGAACTGATGGATATCCCTATTACCACGATTAGATCGTTACACATTATATGCATGAAAATATCACATGTACCCCATAAATATGTATAATTATTATGTTTCAATAAAAAAATTCCTCCTCTGGCATGTGAAGGAAGACCGTCTTGGTTTAATTCTCGAAGCCTATAGGCCGGAGAGGTGGCCAATCAGGAGCCACAGGCAGAGGTGCACCAGGGGACAGTCCAGAAGCGGTAGGGCCACCCTCGCTCTGCTTCAGTGCCCACGAGGATCCTGTAACATAAGACGAGTCCTGGCAGCGCTCTGCAGCATCAGAGATACTACCCACAACAGGCAAAAATTATTGCAAATAAATAGTACAGTTACTCAATATTAACCAATTTAAAAAATACTGACAGCCTACTTAGTGGCCTATTTCTGGTGAAGTACCTCTCCCTGGATGATCCCTAGAAAAGCTTCTCAACATGACCTAACCAACAAATATCCACCCACAAAGGACTTTGTAAAGGACACAGAGCCTGGGGAGGGTGGAGGAGAGCGATGGAGGTGAAGCTCCTCTCAGCATTCTCCCCTTTCTCCGTGATACTCCCTGAGTGCCTCGGACACTCTCAGGACACTCTCACTGCCTGCAGCTAGCCAGCCTGTCACTACGATAACGGAAACATTCTCATCACCCAGGCATCTCACCACAGAAAGAAAGATACAAGGCTAGACCAGGAAAGCAGCAGAACATGCAGCAAAAGGGCTCATTCATCGCAGGACACCAATAAACGATAAGGAACAAGGGGCAGCCTCAGTTTGCTGCAAGCCATGGATGTGTAAGGATTCTGGGACAGTATCTGGATGGCGCTGTTTTGGTTTGGTAGGCTGAATTTGTCCACCCCATCAGCCTAACAGTAATATAGCTTATTATAGAAAATTTCTAAAAAGCAGAGAAGAATCACTCATATTCCTGCCAGCTAGAGACAAGCACTTCAACATTTTGATCTCTGTTCTTTTTTAAATACATGTACACGTATATGATTTTAAATAAAAACAGAATTGTTGCAAGGTGACTGTTTAGAATTATCTTTAATAGTGATGATTAATATTTCTAGTACTAAAATATTTCTAGTACTTTACATCTAAAAAGATACAAAATTCTTTGGATGAAAACCACTGTCCTTTTCTCCTGAATTTTCTGCCTATCTGAAACCTGCCCAGTCCTCAACTGTCTACTCAAGGTCTTCTCTGAGAGGCCTTCTTTGAACATTCCGGCCCTTACTGATTTTCTGTTCAGCAGCTACAGTACTCACTGTGTATCCCATTCAGTGAGTGGGTAAGATTTCAGTCAGACTGAACATTGTGTTCTGTATATCATAAAGGTCTACCTCATCTCCTCAAGAACACCATGAACCCCTTAAAGCAAAAACTTCTATCAAGTCTTTACACCCACATGGCACCAAGCACGCTCTCATTGTGCAATTAATCAGACATCTTGGAAGAAGCTGCTAGACAGCAGGACCGGAGAGAGCAAAAAGGAGGCATGCAGAGGGCAGGCATCTAGCCAAGGGCACACCCACCAAGAGGGCCACATCCCTCCCAGACACCCAGGCAGCTCAATCCAGTTCAGTGTGGCCTTCAGCGTGACTTTCCTTCCTCAGGAAAGACAGCTCACTCAACTAGAATCACTGTGGTTTGAAATCAATAAACCCTCTCACGAATTTTTTCTCCCTGTGGTCACTCAAATAAGCAGAGTGCTCGGTCAATTAAAAAAAAAAATTCTTGAAACTGTCTCTGTGGTGGTTTCTTCATGCTCAAATCATTTTTCCTTTTTATTCTTATTGTGACCCACTAACATATATTCTCACCCCTAAACATCTTGTCAAAAAGATATTATTGGCCGGGCATGGTGGCTCACGCCTGTAATCCTAGCACTTTGGGAGGCTGAGGCGGGCGGATCGTTCTGAGCTCAGGAGTTCGAGACCAGCCTGAGCAAGAGTGAGATCCCGTCTCTACTAAAAATAGAAAGAAATTAATTGGACAGCTAAAAACATATAGAAAAAATTAGCCGGGCATGGTGGCGCATGCCTGTAGTCCCAGCTACTCGGGAGGCTGAGGCAGGAGGATCGCTTGAGCCCAGGAGTTTGAGGTTGCTGTGAGCTAGGCTGATGCCACGGCACTCACTCTAGCCAGGGCAACAGAGTGAGACTCTGTCTCAAAAAATAAATAAATAAATAAATAAATAAATTAAAAAAAAGATATTATTGTGTCCTGACCAAATAGACAAATTTGAGGAAGCCTTGTATTTCCAATATAGAACAGCAGTATTTTTAGCTAAGAATGTTGACATAAGAGAATGCGCAGATTAACCAGGGAAACCCTTCCTGTGTATGCAGGAGCTCCTAATATGGCGATGGTGGCCGTAGGCACCAGACCTTCCGGCTCTAAATTACATTCTTATTTTAGGTCTGATTCAGCCAAGGCTATCTCCCTGGACACTGACCTTGAACTACATTGGTAGAGGAAGTCACTGGGAGTTTTTATTTTGTGACTAAGCTTAACATGGGGTCTACTTTCCTCAATGATAAGGTAAAAGAAAGCCGTGACAATTTCAGTATGGAAGAACAGAAAACATTTTACTCAAGTCAAATGCAAACAATGAACACTTTCAAAATTTACATATCTTTCCTTGCCAGTTATTTTCTTTCTGACATAGATCATGTTTTAAGTATATTTTAGTGCATTAAACAGCATTTGAAAGTATTGGCCAGAATCAAGCAAAGGAACTAAAAATAACTTTTTTGTGCTATAGTTAAAAATGTTTCTACTCTTCAACTTCAAATTTTTTGAAGTGTGTACAGAAAGGCAAGCAATTATTTTAGCCAGCATGACTTAGATTTTGCCGTAAGTGCAATGAAAAGAGATGTGGAAATGATGTAAGGTCCCAGGAGACCTGACCACCAGCAGCTGGTGCCCATGTAACAACACCGGCTCCACCCAGGGCTGCAGCTTCTCCCGGGAGCCTTTGAAAGCTCTTCTCCCCTGTCTTCAGCCTTCCTCTCTCCCCAGAGTTCACCATCCTGTCAGAGAATGAAGTTCTGGGTTTTGAAAGCGGTTCATAGGGCGACACAGGAAGCTCTTTGTTCAATTCCTTAGCTCTTCTCAAGAAGTATTCCATAAATCTAGCAGTAATACGTAAAAATTACGGTAATTATGATCTCAGACAGACCCACTCATTTCCCTTTGAGAGAAGTACTGGGCACTGGTGATGGAGTTACTGATATCCCTGTGGAAGTCGCTCTCCCCTGCGAGCAGCACAGAGGCTATGTCAGTAGAGGGCGCTGGAGAGACACTGCAGAAGGAAGGGGTTTGCTTCCAGCTCCTAACGGCTCGTGCCCTGCAAGGCGTTCTCCCCGCACCAGGCTCCTGCAGCACTCACGGCTTCTTCAGTGACCAGCTCCTGCCGGGCATGGTGTGCAGCAGCAGCTTCCCTGGCACCAGCCCCTCCGTGGCTTTGCAGCAGGGTGCCTCAGGCTTTGGTAGTGCAGGGCAGCCAGCAGCACGCACCCCCTTGGCATTCAGTTCTGTAGGGGGGGAGGGTGCCTCAGGTGAGATACCTCACCATGAACAGCCTTCCCTGGCACCCTAGAAGGAGGATTTCCAGTGAGCTGCACCACCTACTTCTCTGCCATTCAGAGAGGCCTGGCAGTGCTTCCCTGGGGTGCAGAACAGGGGCTCCTCCTTCGGTGCTTTAATTCAGCCCTAGGGGTAGTGGCTGCTCCTTACAGCAGCTCTTCTTACACTCTTTTGCTTTTTCTCTGCTTACTATCCAATCCCTTATTAATCCAACATCCTGTTAGAGTTAATAATTCTATCTTTATACTAAACCTTTCCTGTTCAAATTACTGTGTGAGTTTTCTCTACTGATTGGATCCAGACCTGTAGGAGAGGCCTATGTCAGGACTCTGTCGTTGACAGTTCTTAGACCTTTTGGGCCCTTCTCTGCTATGAGGCACATGTCTCATACAGCAACTTAAAACATCTGTATTTGCATTCGACGCTAGGAAGGGATGAGGGGAGGAGTGGGTTATCAAGTAAAAGCACAGCGTAATAAAATGGTCAGTTAAAGGGGAGTTCAAGTCAGTCCATACCATAATCTGTTTCTCCAAGACAGAGGCCAGAAATGGACTCACTGTTCAACCCAGGGCCAGAGGATATGGCAGCCCTCCACCCCCAGAGTCTAGACCAGGCACCTCTTCCTGATGGCACTCTCTGGCACTAGTGGCCTGTCTGGGGGCCAGACGATGTGGGTTCCTGTAATATTTACACACTGTGTTGCCCTAGCAAAGAGGCAAACAGGACACACACCCCATGTCAATCCTTAAGAAACAAGAGGAGAATAATGGAACCTGAGGTCTTCAGTTACCTCTCACTCCTCTCGAAGATTATAAGGACGGTGATAAGAACAGCAAGCTTCTTGAGCACTCTCTGTATACGGACACACTTGGTTGTGAGGTATTCTGGGCTGCTTTACTGTGAGAGCTACACATGCCTTCTTATCACGGCCATTCCTCGGTTTCCTTTCCTATCATATTACTCCCGCGATATAATGAAGTAGCAGCCTTTCTAGACAGTCCTTCGATTGAAGAATATTTGTGATGAAAGGACCTCTTAACACTGGCGTGCATGGCATCCCTCCAGAGGTGTGCCCATGACAAGCAGGCAGCGTCAGAAGGCAGAGCTTCGGGGGGTCTGAAAGCCAGCCCTGGGAGGGCTCTAGGACTTCACACTGACATCAAGGGCAATGTTCTATATGAGCTTCTGTTTTTTCTGAGGGGATTGGGCAAAATCTAAAATATAATATTAATACAATAAAAGTTTGGACAATTTCTGTTACAAAATGAGCTTTCAAGAGATGAAATGCGACCTCATTATCCCTTCTCTTTCCTTAGTCTCTACCTCTCTCCCAATCCTCATAGATATAAAAATGAAATTGAACAGTGGGCATGCTGAATTAATGTGAGTCACTAAAAATGAGTGCTGTGTGAGACCTGGCAGTGGCCATACCAGAGAGCAGCAACTAGCCCCTAGTTACTCTTCCCTTCCCTTTACAGACATCCAGGTGGAAGAAAACCCTGACCTGAAATAGGCCAGCAATCAACTGACTTCATCTGAGCTTCATTCGGCTTGCTTCCTCCCTCTCCATTCTTACAGGAATCCCTGAGGACATAGCTCCTCCTTCTTCCCCTGGAACCTTGCTTCTATTCTGCCACAAAGAGGGTATAGACAGCATCCAGCACCCACCTCAACCACAAACCTCCAAGAAATACTATTTCTAAAGAACAGCATGCAAGAGAGAATTAAGAGAAAAGCTTGGGGAGAGAAACACCACCATGGAGCTCCGGGAGATTATTTTATGACAGTTATTTTTGTAGTTGAAACACAAAGACAGACACACATACACATGTGTATGTACCTCTTAACATTTAATTATTTAAATATTATAACACAAAATGAACCTGAAACCTTCCTGACTGTAGGGCAATGAAACTCCCTGCTCTAATCCTTTTGTAAACAGAACTGTCGCCAGAGGTTCTGTCCAGGATGGCAAATGTGCACTTGCACAATTCTGGGCCTACCTACTCCTTTAATTGAAACCTCTAACCAAGCATGAGTAAGGCATAAAACAGAACGATCTCCTTCACAGCAGTTCATAAATAAGAAAGCAAAAATGTAATTAAAACTAACTTGTCATGAGGCCAAATCGCTAGGCTGGGAAAACAGAAAGAACAAATAACTGAGTTTCAAAGAGCTTAGAATATATTAGGAAAGCAAATCAAATAATGAAACACTAAGAATGGTTCAAATAAACTAATAAAACCATATGGACTGAATATAAGTAGAAGAGCTAACCTTCTAATGGTAGTTTCTATACTGGTTGTATCAAAGACCATGATTTGACCCTATTTAAAAGCAGTGGTGATTTTTACTCTTCCATGAATGGCAATATTCTAATCTTTTAGAGACATATGATCACATGACTATTTCAAGAGACAGTTTTATCTTTTTAGATAAAATTGCTCTGAAAAAGGAAATTCTGTGTTAAAAGAATAAATAGGAAAAAACCTCACTAAATCAATCACTAAGAGTTAATATGCTGGCAAAAACAATGGTAAAGAACACGAAGCAATTTGAAAGAGCAAAACCAAAATTTTACATTGCTGTTATGATCAAATATTTAATAATCACATGGGATGCATGGATGCTTCCTGGACTGGAGGGGGAAGGAGGAAGGAAATCACCTAGTACAGTTTATTAACCTGAGCACAAATACAATCAGAAGAACAATATTATAATGGCTCATAAGGCAACGTCAGTGTTTTCTCATTCAGAAATCAATGTGTATACTTGTTATGCAGGTACAGATTGCCTCTAAGTAAACTGCTTATATAAATAGACTTTTAAAGGTCAATTTGCCTTCCTTTTTGTTTAATATTTTCATCTAAATTTATGCAGCCTGAGTCAGCATTCCAGTGCTCCAAGGCCAAAATCCCAGGGGCTCACGTACAGCTCTGCAGAAGCTGCTTAAGTCATGCCATTACTCACATTTTGGTTCTACAATAATATCTACATTCCTTCTTTTTCTTTTTTTTCTTTTCTTTCTTTCTTCTCTCTCTCTCTTCTTCTTTCTCTCCCTCTTTCTTTCTTTTTCTCTCTCTTTTTTTGAGACAGAGTCTCGTTCTGTCGCCCAGGCTAGATAGAGTGTAGTGGCGTCAGCCTAACTTACTGCAACCTCAAACTCCTGGGCTCAAGTGATCCACCTGCCTCAGCCTCCCAAGCAACTGGGACTACAGGTGTGTGCCACCCTGCCTGGCTAATTTTTTCTATTTTTAATAGAGATGGGGTCTCACTCTTGCTCAGGCTGGTCTCGATCTAGTGACCTCAAACGATCCTCTCACCTTGGCCTCCAGGAGTGCTAGGATTACAGGCATGAGCCACTGCGCCTGGCCTCCTTCTTATATTTTCAAAGCCAAGGAGGCAGAGAAAGAAGTCAGGAGGCTTTTTCTCTGGCCCATTTACCATTCACTTGGCCCTAAACATCATTTTGTGACATAAGGTCTGGCACTGCCTAACAAAGAACAAACTGTCCAGGACCACCAGGACTCTGAGTACATGCTCCCTTGGGTTTTCCTTCATGATTTCATCACACTTTCTGAGAACGGTCTTTATTTTAGCTTGAGACACCTTGATCCTACGTCTTACATAGCTCTAGCACTTAACTTTTAACACCGAGTCTTTTAAGGCAGAAAAGATAGCTGAATTCAACAGATGAAATCACTGACACATGGTATTTAGGAAGCAAAGAGCAATTATCTTTCTGCTTTTCAAACATACGTGGCTTTCCAAATAGTAAAAATGGAAAGCATCCGATCATTTGATATTTAAAATGAAACACAATAAATCCTCTTTGAGTAGCTCTACATCTGTTAATAGCAAAACATTTTCTCCTTTTATAAATCATATTCAGTTGGCAAATGGAGAAACTCAAGCTCCTAAAAATAATTGACTTGCAAAAGTCAATGACTGAATGGTGATCCAAGACATTGGCTTCAGTCTCTGGCTACACCCTGACTTTTTACAGCTATCTTAAGTGCCCCACATTCTGTGAGCCAAGTTCATCTTTTCATGGTAAATTTAAATTGTCTTATAAATGAAATAATTCCATCTCTGCTCCATGAGATCACGGTATGTTCATGTTTCTGAATCCAATCTCTTACCCCTACCACTCTATGAGAAATTTCACTTTCTAATAATGTTAGGAAACATTGTTCTTTTTCAACACAAAGTATGAAAGGTTAATAATTACCATAGGCAGACATCCTAGATTAGGGTAACAGATCCTCTATGTCTTTCCATCCTTTTTCTCGCACTCATCCTCGAAATTATACATGCCAGAGCCACAAGTGGTGAAATCCCAGTCTGGTTTATATGCCAACTGACATGAAGGTGGCCGACAGCATAGGGAACCTCACAGGGCTTTGCTATATCTGACTATTGTTATAGACGTCTGGATGGGTCACAATCACCGATAAGCCCCAAATAAACGAAAAATTACAACATGATAGTTACATAAGAGGGAAAGGTTAAAACTGTCTTATTCATCATGACATATATCTCAAAAATGCTTAAACCTTTGATTATTGAAGACTTCAAACATATATTAAACTGGTGAGTACAATGAATCCCATTGAAACATTACCCAACTCCAACAGCTATCAAATCATGGTCAATTTGTTTTATCCATTCCTCAACCATAAAATATTTTGAGGCTAGTTCCATACATTACATCTTTTGATCCATAAGTTCTTCAGCATGTAAGCATGATATAATTACGTTCTTATTTCCTGCAGTGGTATACAGTAGCACCGTGAATTCTGAAGGAGACTCAGTACAGCGATGCCTAAATTCCACTGTTTCAAAATCACACACTCTTAAGTGAAGGCGGGCTGTTCTCCACCGGCTTTCAAATCATGCTCTTCTAAGCTGAGAAGGAGCAGCAGCTGCCACAGGACAAAGGGAGGTCACCAGGAAAAGAATCCAGAGTCTAGCCACCTCACCCCTCCCCTCCCCTCCCCGCAGCACTTCCACAGAGCATGGTGATTCTGTTTCATGCACCAGAGTCCCCAGGGAAATCCTGTCTGGGGAAAAATGACTCTTTGAAAAACCCTTTCTTTTTACATCTGGAGGAACTGAGGTTCAGAGAGGCCCAAGTTACAGTTCCACTTCCTCATATGCTAAATGAGCTCACGCAAGTCACAGAAAGACGAAATGTCACACAAATATAGTAACTACCTACTCCTTTTCTGAGATTCTCAAATAGAAAGTCTGCTACATAACTCACATTTGCATTCTTTTGTCTGTTCTTACAACAATCAGAAGCTCTAAAAACATTCACTGGTTTTCTGAAATGGTCTATTATTTATAGATCTATTTCTGTTATGAGTGAAAATTAGCTCACTGGTAGCTGAACCAATCATTCTCAGTCTCTGTCTCCTTCTCTCTTTCCTTCTATACATCTCAGACGACCATCCTAGGTTCATTTACAGACAAGAAACTTTTTCAGAAACAATCCTGTCTTTCTTTTTTCCACCCAAACACGGCGGAAACATTACAAATCAGAAGCCCACATGTAAGCTGTTATCTATTCGTAGTTCCATGCATGCTCACAGTTCTTCCCTGCTATACTGCCATTTTTTTCATTCTCATTACCTCTAAGTAATTAGAATTTTGACAATAAAATGTACCATTTCATCTCAATACTATTTGACAATATTTTCCTTAAATAGTTATAATAGCAGATGGCAATACAGAGATGTACAAAGATGATGGCAAGAAGTGTCTGCTAAATTACACAGTTGGTTATCGTGATCACCAAAACTATCAATATTGCTTAAAGCACATATGCTCAAAAAAATTCCGTTTAAAAAAAAACTTTATAAAACTAATTACTGTCATATTTATCTTAAAAAATAAATGCACTACAATTTTTCTCTACATTTTAAAATACATCAAAACATACTCTGCACTACTTCAACTAGATAACAAGAACCTTTACTTTGGGTGGGGTTTTGAAGGAGCTATATTTACAATCTATTTTTAAAATCCCTATTTATGCTACATTCTATTATCTTTTAATGGCTTAATTTGGGGGGAAAATCCAAATACTCTATTCTGATTTCACTGCCTATACAACAAACAATTCAATAAACTGCTTTCATAGCTCATTTTACTCATTTATTCATTCACAAGTGTTAACTGGACATCCACTAAGTTTAAACCATGCCAGTTGCTAAATGAGAGTCAGAAATGACTCCTAGCACCTGGACTTACTTGATAGTCACCTTCACATGGATGGTACCTGGAATCATACACACTGAAGAGCTCTGGGAAGAGCTGAAGGGAAGACAAAGGAAAAACTGAAAAGAAGCAGTAACTACTACTAGGAAAACTAGGAAAAGGCAGTGCGGGGGAGAGGAAGAGAGGAGGAATTTTTAAGAAGTATTATTGCTATCAGATTTTAAGGAGGACTGGGCAGTGGCTCAGCAATCCTAGCACTTTGGGAGGCCAAGGTTGGAAGATCGCATGAGCCCAGGAGTTCGAGACCAGCCTGAGCAACATACTGAGAGAGATCCCATCTCTATCAAAAAAAAAAGATAGAAAAATTAGCTGGGCATGGTGGTGTGTGCCTGTAGTCCCAGCTACTTGGGATGCTGAAGTGGGAGGATTGCTTGAGCTCAGAGTTTGAGATTGCAGTGAGCTATGATGACACCACTGTACTCTAGCCTGGGCAACAGAGTGAGATCCTGTCTCAAAAAATTCAAGAAGTAAAGGGAAAGTAACTTGAGTTGTGGTGAAGACAGACACACAGGGAAAAGATGGCCATGTGATGAAAAAGGCAGAGATTGTAGCGAGGAGGCATCCACAAGCCAAGGAACACTGAGCACTGCCAGAAAACCCTGGAAGCTAGAAGCAGCAAGGAAAGCATCACCCCTTCAGGTGTCCGAGGGAGCATGGCCATGCTGACAGAATTTCTGACTTCTAGTGTCTAGAACTGTGAGACAATAAATTTCTACTGTTTGAAGCTTCCCAGTTTATGGTACTTTGTTACGGTAGCCCTAGGAAACAAATACAACCATTACCAAAAAAACCAAAAGTGTTTCATATTTATGTGAAACATATTTAATAATATTTCTAAAAGATTTTTTATAACAGAATATTCATGTCCAAAGTTTTTTTTTAATCACAGAATAGCCATTGGGTCACAGATACATAATAAATTGCTATGTTTCCAAAATACATAAATACATATAAAGCAAATAGTACTGTTTCATTTAATAGCATCTACCAAAGTATTAGAGGTAAAACACAAGTTTTGGTCAAGTGTCTTTTTTAATTTTTATAACTGATTTATACCAGATACTTCAAGATTTTGTTTTTTAAAAAACCAACATGAAAGCAACTACAATTATTAATATCTTAGAATTTAGCTGTCATAGTAAATCATTTAGAAAATTTAATGTGTATTGACAACACATTTATAGATTGATTCTGCTAAAGTTGATTCATTCCTAAATGTCTCTCGGCAGTGCAGAAAAACAGAAAAGGGATCCTTACCAAAAACTTTTCACTTATTTTTATTATTTCTTTAACAGACCTAATTTTTAAGCAATAACAGTGCTATTTTTAATTTCTGCATAGACTCCACTACTACAGTCATATATCACTTAATGACGGGGATATGTTCTGAGAAATGCGTCGTCAAGTGATTTCATTATTGTGTAAACATCATAGAGTGTAGTTACACAAACCTAGATGGCACAGCCTGCTACACACCCAGGCTAGTTGCTTCTAGGCTACAAACCTGCACAGCATGTTACTGTACTGAATACTGTAGGCAAATGTGACACAACGGCAGGTATTTGTCTATCTAAACATAACTAAACATAGATATGGAAGAGTAAAAACATGATATAAAAGATAAAAAATGGTACACCTGTATAGGGCGGCTCCATATAATCTCACAGGACCATTGTTACGTATGTAGACCAAAACATCATTATGCAGCACATGACTGTATGTAGAAATATTTTAGGTGACAGAGAGAAAAATATACTTCCCTTCGGAAAATAATCTTCCCAAAACTATTCAATGAGAAAAACAAAATAATCATAATGTATACTCTTGTATATGTATCCCCCCCGCCTCTTAGGCGTCTCTCAGTGTGATACTATATAAATTATAAGTCAGTAATGAAGACTAGAAAAGTAGAGTGTAAAGTTTAATCTAGAATAAAAGAGGTACCTCTAAGCCAGTTTAACTTTTCATTCCTTTATTCGTTCAATGAGAAATAGACACTGAACAGTGACTACCTATGAGGCACTGTGGTAGGTGCTAGAGATGTGAAGGAAATATGGTAAGTCCTCTGGTCTTGGAGAATCCCCTCTCTGTGATATGGGGGAGGGATGTGAGAAGGGGTGAGGAGGGCTGCCTATAACACCAATTATTACGATATGAGTACTTACAATCAAACACATATGAGAAAGCACTACTAACTTTTAAAGAACAACGCTAGCAAATTGATAACTCTCCATACCAAATAGAAAAAAATATTTTTTATTAATTGTGCAATGTGCTTGTTCATTGTTAGGAAGAGTAAATGTACTCTCACTGAACCATCAAATAAAGAGAACAGATAATAATGGCAAAGCTGCAATTTTATCCCCCTAATTGTCTAATAGACTATATTTCTAAAACTAAAATACGAACATAGTTAGTCAAAAAATAAGCCAAAAAGCAATCAGCAAATTGCAAAACAGGTATGCAAGAAAACTCACATCCTAGGTTGATCTACTCCAACTTCACTTGAATTCTGAATACTAACTTATTTGAATCAAGGACAGGATTTTACAGCTTCTAGTCCTTTTTCCTTCCTTAGAGGATCCCAGTGCAGGAAAGTCCTTAACACAGTGCCTGGCCCATAACAAGGGCTCAGTAAATGGTAATGTATTAGTCAGGAATACATCATCTGCGTATTCACTCTCAAACCAAGGCAAGGACATTCCCACCATTTAAAAATGATTTTATGTGCTTTATCTAGAAAGATATGAACTTGGAAAGTTTATTTAACAACCAGAAAGTAAAGGCTACTTTTTCTTTGCACTTCCATTCCTGATTATCCTGATCCATCCAGGAATCAGAAGGATACTTCAAGGTCATTGCTGCAGGAAAGGAGGACATGAATAAAGTCTAAGGCATGAAAAGCTCATTCCTACTGTCCATCAACTTTACCTTTTCACTGTACTCCTAAACTATTAGGAATACAAATTCCAAAGTACATTTTTTGGATTCACATTCTTTTCAAAGGGCTGACGCAGCCCTGATTTTATCTAGGCATGGTAAATCTAACTGGGAGTTAGGGGAGTGGGGAGGGCAGAAGCATAACCAAAGTAATAACAGGGAAAGATCTAAGGGTTTTTTATCTTAGCACTAGACCAGGGGTCAGCCCAGGTTTTCTCTGCAGGGCCAGATAATAAATACTTTTTATCTTTGTGGGCCACACTGATCTGTGTCACCACTCAACTTTGCCAGTGTAGCACAAAACCATCTCAGACATACAAATAAGCATGGCTGTGTCCCAATAAGACTTTATTTATGAACACTGAAATTTGAATTTCACATAATTTTCACATGTCAATAATATTCTTTTTATTATTTTTTTCAACCATTTGAAAATGTAAAATCCATTCTAAGCTCCTGGGCTGTATAAAACCTGAACGTGATAGTTCACCAACCCCTGTGTTAAACTATGTTTTGAACAGCCAGGAAAGATTTGAATTTTGAGGTGTCCCTAATCAGTTATTTACAGATCCCTTATATTTGAGGCAGAGCAACAGGGACTTTGAGAATTTTAAAGGGAGGAAATGGCTCAAGAGTGTTTGTCATTCAGCTATCTTCAAAAAACACATAACATAATTTAAAAAACAGAATAAACAGTTAAAGGAGTAAGTGTGTATATATATATGGGTATATCTTAGATGTTATTTTTGGGCATCAAAGATTTCAGGGATAAAAGGCTCAATTCTCTGTAAAGCTCTGAGGCTCAGGACAATTTCTGAGCCCACTAGAAAAAGTGTGAGTTACTTCACTCTAACTATAACCCTCAAACACAGTGGGTAAAGTTCCACTGTACAAAGTGTGCAAATAAAGTAAGTCTCAGGTCATATTGAATATTTAAACAAAAATCTATAAAGCCCAGTGTTTGTCCCACTGCCTTTTACACATTTCTGTTTTGGACAATTTCAAGTTTGAAGCCACAACTATTTTCATGTGTATTATGGTGCTCTTCAAATACTTACATTTCATGTTTCAGAGCACAGCCTTCTATTTAAGCTTAAGAGAAAAAAAAATGTTTTCTGGCAGTGGGCATGGCCCTTCTGAAGTTATTTTGTTAAAGTCTACAAACATGGCAAGAAAATGAACATGTGACTAAGAAGGAATGAGAGCAGGAATGGGTCTTATGCAATTCTTAAGAAAGCATGAAAGATATTTGATAGTACATATATTCAAGTCAAATAATTGCTCAAAGGGAGAACATCTGTTGGCCATAACTGATGTGCCAAAATATAGCTATTTCTTGGCGGGAAAGGGACTGTTTTATTCACCATTGCATCTTTATTTTGCACATAGTAGGCATTCAATGAAAACTGGTTAAATGATGCATTAACCCTATGGCACTATTAACTCTATGTCACTATTCACAAGATAATAATGCCACCTGCTTCACTGAGTTAGTAGTGAGAATTCTGTGAGAGAATAACAATGAGCAATAATGGTAGTTATTTTTTTATCTCCATTTTAAAGAATAAACCAAGGCTCAAAAAGACAATATAATTTGTCCAACTGAGTGGCACTGAGGTTGGATGTACCTAATTTTAAAAGCCTCACCCTTCCTGACTCCTATTAGAAATCTCATTTAACACTGAAATAGGCTGAGTATATAAGTAAGGTGAAAAATCCTACCTCTCTAAACTGATTAAAGAATTCGAGCAGCCAGGTGTGGTGGCTCACACCTGTAATCCTAGCACTCTGGGAGGCTGAGAAGGCAGGATCGCTTGAGCTCAGGAGCTCAAGACCAGCCTGAGCAAAAGCGAGACCCCATCTCTACTAAAAATAAGAAAAAAATTAGCTGGGCATAGTGACCCAGCCTGTAGCCCCAGCTACTCCAGAGGCTGAGGAGAGAGGATTGTTTGAGCCCAGGAGTTTGAGGTTGCAGTGACCTACAGTGACACCACTACACCATAGCTGGGGTGACAGAGCGTGACTGTCTCCAAAAAAAAAAAAACAAAAACAACAAGAATCCATGGGCAAACAGACAATTGCCAAATTCTCAGCTAAAATGCACTTATAAAACTCATAAATTAAGAAAACAGTCATTCTCTCTGCATTAGGGGACAAAAGAAATGGCAGAAACCCAAGTCCCTCATAACACCAGGTAACTATATCACTGGAATGGCTAGGAAAATATTGCTCTTTAACCCATTGTAACAAGCAATACTTAATAATTACTCTTCCCCTTTTAATTTAAATTCTAGGCAAAAAAAATTTAGTTGTTTCAAAGACCATTGTAACTATATAAATAACTACCTCCTTGACATATATGTAATTTTATTTCTGGGCACCTTGGTTATTGTCTGAAAATGAGTAAAAGAGGGTTGGTTTAGAAGGTTGTTTCGTAGATCTTAATTTTTTAAAAAGAAAATTCCTCAGAACCCCCAAATCCGAAATTAAAGCTGTTTCTGGTAACTTTACTCTTTGATCCACTGTAGACTGTAGTCTACAAATAAATATTGATTTCAGAGGTCACTTTCAACACCCTATCTGATTACCAATACAGAACTCAATATTTTCACTAACCTCACAAACAGAATTTTTAACAATTCAAACTCTGAAGTTCTCAAATTGTTTAATCCAATCAATTCAGAGTTAATACATTAAATGTAGCTAAGAGACACCTGACATAGTAGGCAATAAATGATGATGATGTTAGTATCAATAATACTCCTTTAATTCTACTATTCTCTTCGAAAATTGGTGAGTCAATAATTTTCAAATAAATGTTTCCCTCCCAAAGTACAGTTCCTGTAGTATAGCTATCTGTAAGACAAACACAAATTTAATAAAGAAGTTTTTAAAAGCTTGTCAATTTTTCTGTCAAATTTAAATAGAGAATATAAAATAAATTCTGAAAATCAGTTTGTAGGAAAAAGAGTAACAGTACCTATAGACAGCCCTCCCACCATCTAATCAGAATATTCAAATACTTAAATCAAGACTCCTAAAACAAAAAAGAAGTACTAAACAGGAAATGTAATAAAAAGAAAAGTCTCTACTACAGCCTTCTCTCAGCTCTAAAACAGGACCCCTTTTCATTTCAGGAACAGAGAAAATATGGATCCTTCACAGTTAACATAATATTTTAACACATGGACTTAATGCTGTAGGGACTTTTCAGAACCTCAAATCTAAAAGAAATTTTCAGTAGTTACAACAAAAGACTAAAATTGTGTTGTTTTAGGCAAATTAACTTTGAAAGCCAAGAACTCTAACCATTTTAAGCTAAAATGAGTCCAGATTTTTGATGTCCTTCCTTCCTAGGTTATATTCAATAGTGCCACTGCATTCCTTTGTTGCACATTTCAATAACAAAGGATCTCCATGAACACCCCAATCCCCACCCAAAACGCCACAAACTACGCCTACCACCAAAACTCAAAAGAAAAACTCTTCACAGAAACATATTCCAATAAGCCAAAGCAAGCTATCTTTACACTAAGGGGAAAATAAATTGCTTCCAGTTTAAAATATTACTCTGGTTATTATATAACTTTAAAGACATAACAACACTACAGATTTGGCAAAGAGCTAAAACAATTTAAAGGATTTGTGAAGAAACGGGGAAGAGTTCTGGTTTCGCACAGTTCCCATCAGGCACAATCTTGGTTGTGTTCAGTCTTTAACTGCAGACCGAGAGGTTCCTTCTCAACGTGTACTTCCCATGACTGCATCCACTGAGGAACGAATCCCGGCGGCAATTATCACTGCCCTGACCTTTAGCCAATCATGACTTTGCACTCACCTTAGCTCTTCCTCTGGTAACCCATTTACTCTCAAACTCTCCGGACGATCTCGTCTTCTCCTGTAGAGACCTGAGTGTGAAAGTTCTTTAAGCTGTAACGCAGTCATACTTCTCTCTACACATCAATTACTGACGCTTTAAAGCATTTATGCTCAGCAGGGTGGCTGCCAGGGCTCAGAAAGGCAGTGTCCCTTGCTGGCCGACCTCAGCACACCTGACTCTGAGTTAGAAACCTCCACGCAGGCCAGGCCGCTGAAGCACAGCTTCCTGTTTCTCACTAGCACACACCCTCCTCAGCAAGGCATGACTTGCCTTATCTCTGGGCCTTGCACCTTGGGGAGGGGGAGGTTACTCACATGTTTACCAATAAGCAAAATGTAATTGTTATAAATAATCATACCAATTCCATTATGAAACTTTCCGGGATCATTCTGAAGTGAAATTGGGCTAAAAACCTCCAGTAAGGTAACGACTAAAGAAGGGTCCTGCTGTTGTGTTATTTGCCAGGAAATCCATTAACACTTCACAGGCAGCTGTCAGTTTAAAGAAATGCCTGGTCACAGTGAGCTCTTGTGGACATTTTCCTTGGGGGAAAAAAAAAAAGGCAGAATTCTAAAGGGAAGCAGTCCAATTCCTCCCTCTTACCACTCCACTTTAAATCCTCTTTAGAAGGGAAGGAAGTGTCTTTGGTCCACCCTCCCTCCCCTCATTAAATATTACTAAAAAAAAGAATCATAGCTGAAAGGAAGACGGTTTCTTCTATCAACCTGCATTCAATGATTTTCTGAATCTGTAACTACTCACTGTGAACAATCCCCTCTCACAGGACATGCCACTTTGGTTCAATCAACACTGTCGACTTAAGGGAGTTACGGGTACCTGCAAGCCCTGTATTTATCTGTATCTTTGACCTCAGATGGTGACAACGTTTAAGAGGTGGTTTGGGGTTTGAGTGTGGGGATGTGGGTAATGGAAGACGGGTAACACGGGGCAAGTGCTTTGTCATCCAGCTCCAAATGACGTCATTATCCAACAGCAGGCACGGCTCCCTCCTCCATCTGCTTCAGCCCCACTCAGTACAAATCACCACATCACAAACAGAGGCCAGATCCTGGAAAGTTCTTAGCCAATAGTTTGACTTCATGGTTCTAGTAATTTCTCTCTGGGCAAGTTGTACCAGCCTCTTTTCCTTCTAGGATCCCCTCAACAAGAGCACAGAGAAATGGGTCTGATATTTTTCTTATACTCACTGTTAAAGAGTTAATACATTCCCCTCTCTAAGAGTATCTACCCACAGGGAGAGGGAGGTCTGTGCTGCTTACAGATCCTAGCTCCCTTTGGGCTGCCATTCGTCACCCTAGTTCCACAGCCCCACTGGAAAACAGATGACTTTTTAAAGCTGCCATTAAAACACAGCATACATTTTTTAAGATGCAGAAAAATTTTTTTTTTACCAATTTTGTCACTACACTAGATTTAACCAGTGATGAAACATGTTTTAAAAAATCAGGTGACAGCTGTATCTCTCTCTGGAAGGATATACAAAAAACTGGTAATCTTGGTTGCTTCTGAGGGACTTGGGAGACAAGAGCAGAAGAAAGCATTTTCATTACGCACCACTCTACACCCTCTGATCTTTGAATATATTGCCTATTCACAAACAAACAGAAATAATTTAAGAGATTTACATATGTATTTTATACAAAGCTTTAGGATCCTAAGACCTAAAATACAAAACAATTTAGTTTATAGTAATAGAAACATATAAAATCCGGACTCCTAACGTATCTAATTCTTTCACTTTTTATCAAGATAGTTTAAAAAACAAATGAACAGAAACAATCGCCAATCTTTAATTTTTTTTTTGCCTTGGCATAAAAATAGAATAGAGCATAATGAATAAAATATTAATACAAATCAATTTTATATTCACTGCAAACATAGAAACTCCAACATAAAATAGGCATGTTTCTATAGAAAAATATAATTAATAGCTTTATTGGTAAAAGAGCTTTTAAAAAATTAATGTAGCGTGCTGACAAAGGAAAAGAGCTTGGTGACGACTAGAGGTTAACCAGACAGGAAACACCTCACTGTGCAGGACAAATCCTGCATCTGATGAGTCTAGGGTTAAAAGGATGTGAAGAGAGGGGGAAAAAACCCAGTTCCCAAGCCACATAACAATCAGGCTGAAACAATTCTTGCCCTCTGACTTTTACAATGGCTGTACTGATAAATAGGGATTTCAGTAAATCAATGCTTGTGTTCTAATGAAACTGCCACAACTGAGTAAAATTAAATTCTGGGCCTTTGGGGAAGGCTCCTTTAACCACTCCCTATGTTCACTGAAGACAGAGACAAGGAAAAAGGACTGACCTGTCTCCCCAGCACCCCTTCAAATGTGCACTGAGAGTAGCCTGTGCTGCAAAATATGCCACTGCCTCACTCAGGCTGCAGCCAGATTGCCAATTCCCCCCACACCGCAAGGTGCTCCATGTAGGCACACGGCAGGGCGGGCACAGGGAGAGGAGGTCTCAGGTCTCCTTTTTTCCTTTCGAACATACTTTCCCATGGATACGGAGTTATCAATTGTGCCTGAATTCTTAGATTGGGTCTATTTAAACAGTTTTAAATTTTAAATAACTGTCTTGGCATGATTTTGACAGTAGAGAGGGAGGCCTGTAAAAGTGCATTTTCCAAGGGTCTCTACAGAAGATATTTTTCATTTTAGCACTCTAAAAAGTCTTTGAAGGCTAGTCAGCCTCCCATTCAGTGCAGAATTCTCCACCCTCGTTTTTCACATGCTTTCACCCTCATACACTATCCATGACCTGGGATTTTTACCTCTTCTTGGACACGTCCAGTGATGGGACTCCTGGCGCTTTCCTCCCCATGCCTGGTGGCTATTAAGGCACACGTCTTCCATCCTACTTTCACTATACAGCAGCTGGTCTGTGAACCTAATTACAACTTCCTGTCCTTTTTCCAAACTGTTGGGTCCTTCTTGAGTCTTTACTTTGACTCCTGGCACAATCAGGTATCTGTTCCAGCTCAACGTCATCAGCACAGCTGGCGATAATTTCTTCTATATGTTTAAGCTCTTCATTGAAATGACTTCATACAAAGCTCTGTGGAGCACCACACTATGTCTATTTCCTCCCTGGCTAACATCTAACCCAGTAGTTTTCCATATTCTGGAGGTCATGAACCTTCTGTGAATCTGACGAAAGTTAATGACTCTCAGAAATGCATGTAAGCACAAAATTTTACCACCGTGTAAGACGTTAAATCTCGTTTGTTCATTTAACATGTATTTACTCTGTACCCTGCAAGGGGCTAGATGCTATTTCAAAAAAGTTCCTCTTGTCTCCCCTTAATTTCTCTCAGCCTCCTAACTGATCTTTCTGCCAAGAATCTTATCCTCTTCTAATCTATTCTCCACATTTCAAAGTAATCTTTTGAAATGTAAACGGGCCACTTATTGATCCTGCTTAAAAACCGTTCCATGGCCTTCATGATATAGTCCAAACAAGGGGAACAAGGTCTGTCCAGATGGGCCAGCTGAGCCCCACAAGCTACCCCAGCTGAGCAGACTGGACTCCAGGTGGTTGCCAGCGCAGACTGTGCCTCCCCTCACTTCCTGGCCTTCACATGTACAGCTTGTAAGACGAAGAAGGCTCTCTGGCAGGACCGCCTCCTAATCATCCCAGTGGGACTCAGTGCAAGGATCATACTGCTCCTGGAGAGCAGCAATATATCCAACCTATCACTGTGTCTACAGGGCCAGGGACATGGCAGACATTCACATTTGTTAAATAAATAAATTCTTTGGTTTAGATGTCCAACCCACTGATTTTGAGAGCCTACTCCTTTTACGATGCTATGTTTGAGATGAAATCTCCAGAGTTTTGAAAATTTTCTTTATTTCTGTATTTAACACTCAACATTACTTAAATGAGATTTAAAAGACTCATCTATCCAAAAAATTAACTTTCTCAGTGAGACTATAAAAACTCTGAAGCTTTTATATTTGTAGAGTTGAACAGTACGGTTCATAAGTATAAACACTTTCCATTTGGGATAAGAGTAAAAAATTAGCTTAGATTTTTGCCTAAACTTGTCATCATCCAGCTTTTAGGATCTTGTTGCAAGTAATCCCTTCAGGCATAAATAAGTGGGTAAAGAAATCTAATTGAACATCAAGCCCTAAAATCGATAATTAATGTTTCTGAATCATCAATTCTTTCTCCTTTACAGAGTGAAGAGAGCTGCAAAGTAGCTTCCCTGGCAGAGTTATAGTTAACTGGGGCTCATTACCAGTACTTTTTTGAGCAACCAGGCCATTTATTTTCTTGTGACATATAATAAGAAAAGAATTTTATGTTTTGCAACTAACTTTGAATTTGATGGAAATGAATCATTTTCAGTTTATGTTTTAACTTATGAATAATTATTTACAGGGAGAAGGAAACTTTATCTAATAAGGCAAGAATATCCTTCCACACGATTCTCAACACACTTTCATCCTGTGAACATATAATTTGCCAGCCACACTATCTTGCTAAATGAGGCCTCTCAAGAGTGCTCTGGTCTATGAAGGAAGGACCCAATGCTGGACATTTGCTGCAGAAGAGTACAAAAACCATGTACCACTGTGAGTAGATTCAAGGTCAGACTAACTAGAGCGGAGAGTATGAGAAGGCAGAATCAATTGTTCAGAAAAGTGTCCAGAGTGGGGGAAAAAAAATCACCAAAGATATGGTCCCATTCACAAGCAGATAACATTGCAACTGTCTACAAGCCCCTCTGAACTTTTTCCTTAGTCAGCCTTTCTGTAACTCTGACACATCCAAGTGGATACAGGTTGAGCTGTCATCAAGAGCTCACACCAACATGACCGTGTCATTCTGAATCAGAAACATACAGAAATCTCTCATACAGCAATACCAGGTCATCGACCAGCCAATCATTCTGCCAGCCAGTCATCACCGATTTGCTTCACCTTCCCCTCTCTCTTCTGTCTCGCAGTCCCCCTACCCTTCTGAGCTCTTCTTCACTAGTTAAGGGACCCACATTTTTCTGGGGCCGCGTACACCTCCCAGTCCAGGGGGTGCGCAGGCGCAGTAGTAGGATCTCTCTGGGCAGTCCCTAAGCACGTGGGTTGGGCTGTCCCACGCGGCTGCAGGAGTGCCACCTCGATTTTGGTGGTGTCCATCGTGGGTAGTGGATTAATAAAGGCCATGGCACCGGTGGCAGTCCTGAACGGGAAGGTGGTCTCCATGTAAGCACCTGACACTGTTGTTAGGGCGTATTGGGCTGCAAGCTAGGGCTCTGAGCAGTGCGTGCAGGTCCTCGGACCCATTTTTTGCTGGAGGGACACTTGTAGCGGAAGAATCAGGCCTGCTGGGCAGGAAGGGAGGACAGTGTCCTGAGCCAGTAACACCTGAGGACCTGCAGCTGAAGAAAGAGACCCCAGGTACAATCTGTGTTTGCAGGTGGACTGCCTGGTCCCTACGGCCGCTGGCTCCTGTGCTTCAGGGACAAGTGCAGTGATGACTATGCTTCCAAAAGTGCAGCTGCTGGTGACTTTTTGCCAGGAGAAAGGACAGTTGGGACTGCGTAGAGCACCATAGTCAGAACTCAGAAATCCAGGCTACTCTCCCTCCTACAATTTGGAGGTGAGTAGATGGACATTAGTGAGGTGACAAGGCTTGACAAGATTACAAGGCTGATTAGTGACTGATGATCTCCTTCCAACCCATCACTTTTCTGAATATACTAAAATCTTTTATGCTAAGTGAAATCTAATAAACTTTTCTTTTCTCTTCA
The DNA here is from genome assembly GCA_004363605.1 of Indri indri. NCBI lineage: Eukaryota > Metazoa > Chordata > Mammalia > Primates > Indriidae > Indri > Indri indri. Next base: position 48,820 of record RJWJ010005337.1, read on the forward strand.
ATCGTGTGCTTTTCTCAAAACACACACACACACACACACACACACACACACACACACACACGCCAGGTCATTGACCATCTCTGTTAGACAAATAACAAATATTCTCAAAGGCCACTGACACAATATGGCACATTTTCCTGGCATATTTCCACAGAATCTAGAATGAAACTTCAAATAACCTATCCAATCCCACATTTTTAAGGGGCCGAGGGAATGTACGGGGTAGGCTGGCAGAAGGGTACCAGAGGGAATCAGGAGACATTTAGCTGATAGTTCCATGTTTGGTTCAGAAACTTAGTACTTGCCATGGTTGTCACATAAGTATACAGGAAGTCATTTAACTATCAACGTCCTCGGTTTTTCCATTTGGAAACAGAAGTGGCCGAATTAGATGATCTCAATGGTCTTTTCCCCAGATCAAGATTACTTGATTTAAGAAAGAACCCATGCAACATGTTGTGCCAATGTTGACCAGATTCGCTGCCTGGGCATGCTTGACTTCATCATGGCTTTAGCCAGAAATGTCATTCCTGAGTAACAGAGGAACACAAGGGCAGGCTTTACACATTCAGCTATTCAAAAAACATTTTCTGAAGGCCTCGCATATGCCAAGCCCTCAGAGCAGAGGCAGGAAGAGAGGAGGCAGACACTGAGCAGTCTCTGGGCTTCTCCTGATCATCACTCCCGGTTCACCTTCTCTGTGTCCCGATAGCTGCTCCAAGGATGAGAGCTACACAGTATACAACAGACAAAAGGCATGCTGACCACCCAGCCTAATGAGGACAAAGAATCCTCCGTCAGAGCACAGAAGCCTCAGGGGAGGAATGAGGAGACAGACGTTTGCCAGAGGACTACACTTTTCCTCCCGGAGGGTAAATCACAGGGTACCTCATTCAGTGCAGCGAACATGTTTCTGGGAAACTACACATAAAGTTAAATTTTAGTGAAGAGAATTTTTCATTCTCTAAATGAACTTGTTTTAAAAAGGGATTCTAGTGGTAATATTTTCACAAAGGAGAGCTTTTCTGCAAATCCAGATTTTCCCATACTTTGACTTGAAACAAGATACAAACATATATGTACTGATCCCACTTTTTAGAGAACACAGCCACAAATATTGTTTCTACCCATTCTGCCTATCCACCTACCATACACTTTATAGCCTGTCTGTATCTGCTGAGCACATTTCTAAACTAGACCCTCATTTTTAAAAAAAAATCCAATAGGTGAAGTACTTGTGTGTGAGAAGAGAGAAGAAACGGTTATTTTCACATTCCAAGATAAGCAGTCTCCAGCCAGCGATTCTGAGCTTCTGAAGACCTGAAAGAACAAACATGATTCTTCTCCCTGCCCTGGAATTCAAGGGGTGTGTCCTAAAAAATAAACCACAATTTCTGCTCCACCCCAGTATAGGTTTCATTACTGTCATCAGTACTGTCAACACATCAACTTTCACTTCAAAATTATCTTTACCAGGTTATTAAAATATTCACCAGGTTCTGTGTAAAGTCTAAGCTTAAAGGCAGCAATATTAAAAAAAAAAAGTGTGTTGCCTCATATCTGTTTTCAATTTTATTTACTGTTATTTTTTCCTCCCTAACTCTGACAAAGAAGTTCAATTCAATGATAAAAACAGAATTTAGAAATTTAAGAAAGGATTTCTAGTCCAAAAGACATAATTATTTCAAAAAGGGCATTATTTCCTGTGTAGCATTATTATTCCAGAGTAACTGAAAATGACACTGTAGACATCTATTTGACATGAAAAGGTCACGATACACCACTGAGTAAAAAAAAAGACCGCAGGATACAGCACACTATGAGATTCTATTTTACATGAAAAGACCACATATGTATGTACCGTGTGCATACACACAGATGCACCCCCCCACACACCCAAGACTCTGGAAGGGTATTTAACACAGTACCTGTGGTTGGCGGGCAGTGGAAGACTAGGAAGGATGCAGGTGGTGAGAGGGGGGAGGAAGCAGAGGGCACTCCAGACGGAGGAGACGCCTGGCAGCGTGAGGACCTGTCAAGGGGATGACGAGACTGAACCAAGGCGTTAATCTGATTAGGCTGCCTGCCCTGCTTGCTTTTGGTCATTTGCTTTTTATTATTGTTTCCCCTTTTGCCACAGAGGTAAAGGCCTCCGTAGCTGAAGGCCATGCCACTGAACGCTGAAACTTAACCTTCACTGGCCACTCCGTATAACATTGGTAAGTTACACCATGGTAATATCACTTCAGTTCCATGCCTTAGGCCATCCCACTTCCCTAACCCATAAATATCCCTAAGCTTTATCTTCAGAGAGGTGGGTTTGAGAGCTGTTCTTCCTCCCACCTTCTTGTCTGACAGCCTTGTAATTAAATCTTTTCTCTTTCACAAAACCTGTGGCACAGTGAATGACTCACTGCACGCAGACAGACGGACCTGGACCTGGCAATAACAAGAATGGCAGAGTCAAGGATCTTCCAAACCAGGACCACAGGTTTCAAGGGGATGTGGAAAACCAGAAGTCATGTGAGATGAGGGTCCAGCTGAAGCTATTGAGAGAAGGGGAGGGGAGACACACACATACACAACACACATCGCAACACGGCTGGCGGGTGGGGTAGGGCTCAGTAACAGGACAGAGAAACGCACCGGCGCCGCCCATCCCAGCCGTTCGGGTCACGCACGGTTAGTGAGCATCTGACACGGACTGGCTCTTCTAAGCACCCGAGACTCACTGACCTCCCGGAGCCTGTAGTCTGGCAGGGACAGTGGTATTAACCATATATCACACAAATATATACGTATTTTGAAACATGTCAAGTAATGTAAGAGTAGGTTGCTATGAGAATGCTGACAGCGGGGAGAGGGGCGGGATAGCAGGGGAAAGTTTTCTGAGACAGAAACACTGGATCTGATACCCTGAAAACCTGAAGGACAAGCAGGCTCTAAAACAAAAGGGCCTGAGGCGTGGGGCACCAACCAAGTGGCTGAGGGCAGGGCTGGGAGGTGAGATGAGATTAGAGACACAGGCAGCGGCATGTCAGAGGGCCTGCTTTTTTACCCCGAGAGCAACGGGAGGCCACTGTTTCAAGCAGAGCACTGACAAGATCAAATCTGTCTGTGGCAACAGGGGCAGTGGGGTGAGGCCCCCGGCAGAGCAGTGGAAAGCCCTCACAGCAGTCCAGGGAAGAAACAGCAGCTCGCACTAGCCAGAGCGGGGACAAAGACAACAGACAGGACAGCAGGTTTGAGGGGTGCGTAGGAAGTGAGGCAGAGAAGGGGACGGACTAGACAGGGGTGGGGGGTGGGAAGCATTGATACTGCTAACATTTTCCCCCACATTCTTTTATGACATAGCAACAGAACAGACCTGGTGAAGTACAGCACGAGCTGTGTGTACTTCATGCTGCCTTCATCTTGCCCATAGAAAGGCAAGCACTTTAAACTGACTTGGAGTTTAACAGAATAGTTTTAAAAGAGTTCACCAAAAAAAAACCTAGAAGATAAAAATGTTCACCTCACACTATTGTGAAGCTCCGTCTCTGAACTATTTATCTAACATAATTATTACTAAAAATTGAGGTCTGAGTGCCTACCAAACACATTATGTGTACTATCTCATTTAATCTCCACCTCGACTCTATGATGCAGGTATCACTATTATACCCATTTTACAGATGAGGAAACTGAGTCCTAAAGCAGTTAAATGACTTGACCAAACAACACAATGAATAAGATAGTGTGGATTCAAACCCAGGTCTATTTGACTCAAACATTCCTGCTTTAGCCATTAAACTACATTGTCTCAGGGTCCAAAATATTCTCTCTCACGGACCATCGAAAGGTCAACTCTGAGCTAGAGCTGCCTCTCAACACTGACAAGCCTACCCCAGGAAGCTTCTGAGAAACTCGGGAGCATGACAAGCATGGGAGCCCAAAGGCAACCCCTGGATGTAAACAGACTAGAAAGAAACTAAAAACACAAAGTCACCTCGGCCAGCTCAACCTTCCCTCCCCCAAAATGAACAAGACCTAGTCTAGTTATGTTCTAGGTGAATTTTAAAAATCATTTTATTATTATTTTTTTCCACTATTTTCATAGGGAAGAAATAGGTGAATACTGTGAATGGTTGGCTTGAGGGTTCTGGAAGGAGACGGTGAGGTACTCGTGTACAGTTCTCAACGAATATGCATCTCCCTCTTTGGCTGATTTTCTCCTACAGGTCTGGAAGCAAAAGCCAATGGAAGAAAGGAGTCAAACCGGTGACCTTCAATTTCAACTGAATTCCTGTATTCCTTAGGACTCTTTGGGTCCAACGTACCAAAACTGCTTTATTTCCTTTTACAGTACACGTGATTATTCAATGTTTCCGAGAGTTCTGGAAAAAAGGCAAAGTTTCTAATGAAAACAGATTTTCTTTATCATAGCAACTCTGCTGAATGAAACCAACAGTATTGTTTAAATAGCAACAGGCATTAGAAGTAGCACAGACAACAGACTTGAGGAGAGCGTGGGTGTGCAAAGACGCAGTGGTAATGTGACCAAACCAATTTCAGTTCCTTTGAGAACACTTCACACCGCAAACTCACTTCAGAGTGTAAGTCATTCAAACAGCCACCTGTTTACACTACCCTATGCAAAAGAAGGGTGGTATATAAAGTGATTCTAAAATACAAAACAAACTACTCAGTGAGACTAATAAAGAAAAGAAAGGCTTTCAGTTTTATTCTCCTTTTCTGATCTTAAGACTCACTGCCAAGATTTAAAAAACTCTTTTTTTCCCCACAAGACAATTCAGAAAAGGAAAAAAGACTCTTAAAGCCAACATTTGATCGATCAGCCATATTAGAGAAATGATACTTTACTGAATAAAAATTCCCAAAATAGAGGTGAAATATCTCAGAACTTAATGAGACCACTACACAGAACCAAAGAAAAGGCACTATTTATAAGGCAAATGGAAGAAAACACCTATGCATTTTAAAATCTTATTTATTTATTTTTTAGACAGGGTCTCTCTGTGTCCCCCAGGCTGGAGTGCAGTGGTGCGATCACTGCAACCTTGAACTCCTGGGATTAAGTGATTCTGTTGCCTCAGCCTCCCAAGTAGCTGAGACTACAGGCATGTGCCACCATGCCCAGCTAATTTTTAATTTTTTGTAGAAACAGGGTCTGGCCGTGTTGCCCAGGCTGGTCTCGAACTCCTGGCCTCAAGCCATCCTCCCACTTTGGCCTCCCAACCAAAGTGTTAGGGTTACAGGCATGAGCCATGGTGCCAGGCCTATGCATTATTTTTAAAATCACAGTGAGCCTCAGGGAAGAAACTGAGTCTTCCCTGAGGCTCACTATGATTTAGGATATAATACCTTTGTCAAGAGCTAGGTTTACTGAGTGCTTACTATGTGTCAGGAACGGTGATAAGCATTTTGTAGGCACTTATCAAATTTAATTTTTACAATGAAGTAATGAAATAAGTACTATTATTATTCTCATTTCAAAGATGATGAAACATATGTAGAAGGTATAAGTAACCATATAATTATTACATAATTGAATGAAAATCTGAAAACTGGCCTTATGCCTGATTTTAAACCATTATAGGGTATTGTCTCCTAGCCAGAAAATGGTTATTTTTCTCAGCAGTGGAATAAAGCTTATAATCAGAAATTATCTTACAATTCAACCACAGTTAAACACAATCTGGTATCCTGGACTGGATGCTGGACCAGAAAAAAAGACATTTTGAAGGCAACGTAAGGTGTTGACAAGAGGGGAAGCTGGGTGAGGGGTATGTGAGCATTCTCTACCCTTGCAACTTTTCTACAAATCTAAAATTATTCCAAAATAAAGTTTACTTTAAAAATTCAAAATTTTAATTCTGTTACACATGATAACTGAGCTGGTATCTCCAACTTGGTGGTCAATGACAGGAGAGAAAAACAGAGAAGGGGTTTTCCTGCAGATTAAAGGAGATTTAAAGGCTGGGTGCAGTGGCTCACGCCTGTAATCCTAGCACTCTGGGAGGCCGAGGTGGGAGTTCAGGAATTCAAGGAGTTCAGGAGTTCAAGACCAGACTGAGCAACAGCAAGACTCCATCTCTACCAAAAATAGGAGGCTAAGGCAGGAGGATCGCTTGAACCCAGGAGTTTGAGGTTACAGTGAGCTATGATGATGCCACTGCACTCTACCCAGGCAACAGAATGAGACTCTGTCTCCAAAAAAAAAAATCCACCTTCTCAAAGACCAACTCTGAAGTATACTGGGATGAAGTGACCTGATGTCTGGGACTTGCTTTTAAATTTTTTTTTTTTTTTTTTTTTGAGACTAAGTCTCACTTGGTCACCCCAGCTAGGATGTAGTGGGGTGATCATAGCTCACTACGACCTCGAGCTCCTCGTTCAAGCAGTCCTCCTGACTCAGCCCCTCGAGTAGCTGGGGCTGTAGGCACCCACCACTACACCCCGATAATTTCTCTGTTTTTAGTAGAGATAGGGTCTCACTCCTGCTCAGGCTGGTCTTGAACTCCTGACCTCCAGCAATCCTCCTGCCTCGGCCTCCCAGAGTGCTAGGATTACAGATGTGAGCCACCATGCCCAGCCTTAAATTCTTAACTGAGAGAGAAAAAAAGAATATCTGAAACAAATATGGCAGTATAGTAATTAAATCTGGATGATGAGTATTTGGGGGTCATTTTTCTATTATTACATTATATTATTAATAAAATTTCATAATAAAATATTTTTTAAATTAAAAAAAAAAACACAGTGCAACCAACGAAGGGTGAAAACAAGCATGACTTCCTTGAAGCCAGAACACAATACACGGATGCCCAGTTTGAGAACAGCATGACAGGACAACAGAAGGTATTAGGGCAGGATTCCTGGGTTTCCTGGATGCTTTTTGCCTAATGAGAGATCTGAGGACGTTGTATCTGCGGAATGTTAAATAAACTGCCCAAGATCATACAAAGTACATTAAAGGATATGTGACACTCTGCGAGGACGACACTGGGAAAGAGGATAAGAGAATATTCCAGGAAAAGAAAAAAGAAAGAGAGCAAAAGCATGGAAAGAAGGTGGAGAAGCCGACCCAGGGAAGAGCGGGCAGCCTCATCTTGTGGAAACACAGTGGGAACAGAAGATTGGTGGGAGACAAGGCAGTTCGGATCCAGATTTTGAAGACTGTCGATGCCTCACAAGGGGTTTATGTGCCATGTGACAAGCCATAAACGGTTTGAATTCAGGGTGGGGAGGTTATAAACCTGGAGACATACAGTTGTGGAAGCTGTTCCAGGCAGCAAGACAAGCTGGGGGATGGGGAGAGATTTCGGAGCGGAGGGGGAGCCTTCATGCTTTTTCAGGTAAACGGCCAATGAGAAAAAGCCCAAACAAGTAAGAATAGCACACACACCTACACAGGAAATTATTTTGCATGTACCTAGCCAGATCACATCCCAAACAAGGCCACCTCAAACTCTCAGTACTCTCAAATCGTGGTCCCACCCTCCCTTTCTAATGCCATTGGCAGACAAACCCACCCACTTTAGAGAAAACAGGTCTGCAGAAAGAGGCCACCTCCACTGTCTCCGAGCCCTGTTTTCACTATTCTCCGCCTTCCCTTCAGGATGACTTTTACTCCAGTGGAATTTAATATACGGCACAAAATTAGCCCTGTGCTGAGTCTACATTACTGTCACCTTGTCCTAGTGGCAGTACTAACAATAATATTCATAGTGCTAACGCTTTCCATATTATTTCATTCGAAACTGGGCTGCGGCCCGTCAGTGACAGCGTAGGGATCAGAAGGGGCTCCCATGCCCAGAGGCCCATCTGTGATCACTACCACGCCATCTCTCTCAAGGTCTACAGCAAGAAAATAGGCTTCTAAAGTTGTGATCCCTTCAACAGAATGTTATATAGGTGTGAAAGAAAAATAATTCACTAAAGCTACAGAAATCTACATAAACAAATCTAAAAAATAACCTGAGTGAAAAATGAAACACGCAGTAACACAAATAGTATATACTATATAAAATCTAAAACATTAAGAAACAATCCTATGCACTGTTAAGAATATGTAAATGTGTAATAAAAGTATAAAGACATGCACAGAAGTGAGCCAAACTAAATTTAGGAAAGCGGTTTCCTCGTGGAGGAAAAACAGAAAGAGGGAAGACTGGAAGAAGAGAGGATACCAAGTCTTCAACTGTATTTGTAATGTTTTATTTCTTGTGGTGGATGGTGGATATTTGGAAGTTCCTTCCATTAATTTCTATACCTTCATAATTTTTTTTAAAAAAAGGAAGATACAGAGCATCTGCTTTCTTAGCGTACGTCTGTATGTCCACAAAGTCTCAAAGCACTGTGTCTGCCACCATGTGGCTCCTAAAGATGTCACAGGCGCACAGTTTTCAGAGGATGAAAGAAGGGGACGTTGTTAATTCTTAGATCAGTATCACATGAATGTAACCCAAAGCTGGAGCCACCAACTGATACATGACCAATATTAAACATATGGATATTTCCAAATAATGCTTAATAAAACAGAAGACATAAAACATTATCCCAGGAGCCAACTCAAAGTAAGACAATAATGAGAGAGTAACTGGATATAGACTGAAAGAGAGAAGAATCAATGTAAGACACATGAGAGATTAAATAAATCTTAAGACTAGCAAAACCAGATGGGAAAGGCTGGCTTTCAGGCACAATCAACCTAATAGATAAATGAGGACCTGTGAATAGACTTCAAAACCTAGAAGTAAATAAGTAGAAAGAAAATAGTAAAAAGGAACTCTGCCCATACTATTAATTTCATTTGAAAAATTTAGTAATTTTTTAAAATTTTTATTTTTAATTATTATGGGTACATAATAGTTGTATATCTTTATAGGGTACATGTGATGTTTTGATACAGGCATACAATGTGAATTAATCAAATCAGGGTAATTTGGGTATCCATCACCTGAGGCATTTAACATTTCTTTGTGTTAGGAACATTCCAATTCCATTCTTTAAGTTATTTTAAAGTATATCCTAACTTCTTGATTATAGTCACTTTATTGTGCAAATTTAGTAATTTTAATAGCAAAATTGACTAGAGAGATTGATACCTCTTTTCTAAATATCCAGATTACATAGAAATAAACCTAAAAATTACACCATAGTGAATCCTAATAGATGTATAAAAACACATCCTTGTGTAAAATCATTTGCATATGTGCGCACACGTACTACTTATGTGATGAAGATACCAGACAACTGGCATGCTCAATTATGTTCTATTTATGTTTCATTTGGAGGAGGAAAAGCTGAATATTGTATAGCAGCACCTACCATGTCATTTGTCTTGATTCAACACAACCCTGGCTGTCTGAACTCAACTCTCCAAGACACCTTCTCACTGCATCCTCATGTGGTGGAAGAGGCAAACAGGCTCTCATGGGCCTACCATTCATGAAAGCTCTGCTCTCATGACCTAATCATATCCCAAAGGCCCTACCTCCTAAATACCATCAACTTGGGGTTAGGAGTTCAACATACAAATCTTGGGAGGACACATTCAGACCATCGCAGCATGGCACAGGAGAGAACACCCTTCACAACCTACTCACCTGCCTGGCCTCATTTCCAGTCATTTTTTTCACTTCCAACAACTAATCCACTTCCCCAACCACTGTTCCCAGACTCAGCACACTCTTGTGTTTCTCCATGATTCTGGCATTTCTGTACCAGGATGAACTTCCAGCTTCTCCTTATATTGGGTTCCCACACCATTTTCATTTTGTGGAGTCTTCCAGAGCTCCCCCGAGGAGACAGTGGAAACTGTCCTCTCCTCTGGGCTCCTACTGACCTTCAGACAAATCTATCCTGTTGCACTTGCCACACTGTATGTTTACATGTTCACTGAAATGTGAGCTCTTCAGAGCCTGGCAAACATTAGGTACACAAGAAATGTTTGTTGAATGAAGGAAATAATTTCAGAAACTTCATAGAAACATGAAAGAGTACTTAAAAATTTCTTTAAAGTACCTTATAAAATTGCAATACTTTTTCTTACTTGTGTATATACATGTATTCACATGGACAATCATGAAAATTTATTTTAAAAAGTTCTTGGTTCACAGTGACACAGTTTGCTGGAGAAGGCAGCTGGCTTCCTATAAAGAAGTCTTACCTTGATAAAGTTTAAAAATGTAAAGTGTGAACTTCGACCTTCAGCTTCTGAAGTTGGGCAATCAAATTTGTCAGCATACCTAAATTAGATCCACCTCTCAGGAATCCTCATTTACTAAGTTTTACAGCTGATATGTAAAGCCAGAACTTCAACTTGTAACTGCCAGGCAAACTAAAATATCTGGCTTTTATAAGCAGCCATTCTCTCCGTATAGGCCAAACTAAAATCCAGATTATAATCGGTTGTCTGGTGTGCATGAATTCATAAAAAGGGGAGTTATATATAATCTGAATACTCAGTGACTAAGACAGCCAGATTCACTCCCCTCCAAAGGGGCAGGGCTGGCAATGGTAACCTGGTACTTGGGCCTGAGGGCCACAGCTGCCTAGCCCCTGGAGCCCAGCTGCCACGCTTCACCTCGGTGACTTCCTGTGTGTCTGCTTCTTCCACGTTCACCAGGCCTTTCAGACGGCCACATTCTTTCTTCATATATACATCCAAAGCCACTCCATCCCTTTTAGGTGACTACAGAGCTCTACTCCTGTGATGATGTTAAAGTTTGACTCTCAGAGGGTAGCCTGACTTCCTTGCTCCCCAAATTGTTCTTGGGTTCCTCGTTATAGTCCTCAAGTATGGTCCACAATACATAGACATAAAGAACCTGTTTACAAAGATTAAGACTATACTGCATGGCATTCTCTAAGTGAGGGTATCACTAGAATCCAAACGCTGATACATTCTTCTGCTTATGTTGAACCACGCGCCAGCCATGTAGCACATGCCCAGCAGATATTTTTGGAATAAATAAAGAGGAAAAGAGGGACAACATAAGATGTTGAAATGAATAAATTTCAAAAAGTTTCAAAATAAGGAAATTTTTAAAAATTAACAAAAAAAATTGATATTTTGAGTGATCATTTCATTTAGCTTGACACGGGTTTCTAAGATGCAAGCAACAGAAACCACATTAGGTTAATTTTAAGCAAAAGAGTTCACTAAATGATACCAGATTGCTCACAGAATCTGCAGGATCAACAACGACCCCAGCTGACACAACACCCTGCCTAACTGGGGGAGGTCTGTCACCACACCTGCACCTCTGGACCAAAGCTGGACACTGGGCTGCGCTGCTCATTCTGGGTTCAACTGCTGCCCCTAAATGATATGGGCGTTGTGAATGCCACTACAGTCCTGCTCTCCAGAAATGACTCCAGGCAATCCCTATTTCTTTGCATCTCTAGCTGTCAGGTCAAAGTCCAACACAGGCGTACCTGATAGCCAGGGCCTAAGTCACAGGCCTGTGTCTTAGCTGCAGGCGAGGCTAGGAAAGCAAGCATCTGACATTTTCAGCTTCTCAACAGGGAGCAAGCTTCAGTATCCTGCTGAGACTCATAAGGCGGGGAATTACCAAACAACCAGATTCCAATAAAAAAAAGAACTATGCAGCATTAGCCTCCCCCACCCCATCAAATCTTTCCCGCAGGTAAATTGTTCTGACTTGGTAGAGATTCAAATTTCAGACTGCCAAGTGCTCTGTACAACGCAGATGCTGACCTGCCGTCTGTCCAGCAGACCCTACACTCCTGCCTGTTCCCCTGCTCCTCCCTTCACCCAGCTCTGAGGAGCAGAGGGCTGTGGGGCTGGTCTTAGACAATTTGCCAGTGTTCTTCCAGGACAGAAAGAAAGGAAGCTATCTAGTGCTAGTTATAATAAATCCACTCTTGAGGAAGGAGTGGGGAGCAAGTTAAAACTTGTTGTCATGGAATTAAAATATGTTAATATCTAATCATTTCTACCATTGCAGTTTGCATTATGGACAAAGAAAAGGGAGAAAAAAGAAACGTGCACAAAGAACTACTTCTAGTTGTGCAGGTGGAGAGAGAGAGTCTGTGTGTGCTTCTCTGTCTCTCATGCACACACACACACACACACACCAAGGCAAGCACACACAGGCACACACTGGAAATCTGCCAGAAAGAACTTGATCTGGTGTGTACTAGAAAACATCACCCTCTAGTGACTGCTAGTGAATTTGCTGCTTATTCAATTATCAACAATTCACAGTATTTTAATTGTTCTATCCAATAAAAGGCTTTTTAAAAAGCCTTCAGAAATGCACTCATCGCAATCATGTGTTGTAGTGGGAGGTGGGGCATGTATTCCCTGAAATTATAGGAAAAACTTTCTATAAAATGTCATTAAAATTGTGCATTTTTCTATGAGGATCACAAGTCTTAGAGTCTCAAAGTGATCAGTGACCCCCCAAAAAAGGTTGAATTAAGACATTTCGCCAGTGGGGAAATTGACGAACCATTCCAAGTACACCAAGCTCCGATTGTCTCAACATGTCCTTTCCTTATGTACACCCCTAATGAGGAATACAAAATCTGAGACCTAACTGAAACCCGATGATTTGTTCTTTAAGTTATTCTACATTAAGTTAACCCTCTTCAAAGGGTTCTCCATCCTTTATTTTTAGAATGTCATCATATATATCAAGTAATTTCCCTTTCAATGTAACTTCCTAATCTCATAAAATAAAATTTTCATTTTTCAAATGTGCATCTGAGAAAAACTACACCTTTCTGACGGGTTCAATCAACCTATCACTGTAACATCTTAAGACTGAGAGAAGAGGATGACAAAGCCAGGGCCTGACGGAAGGAGCCAGGGAGGCTCTCTTGCCTTCAAAAAGATGTGACCTGTGGCCTTTCCAGAAGGATCCCACATTCTGGAATATAATCCTTTGGGATGGATTCAAAAAGTTGAATTTAAAGATCATCTTCTGGGCTTATGATTTGAGGTTCAGTAAGATTAAGTTTTCCCAAAAACATAAAACAGAAATAGCTAAAGTATGTCTGAAGTCTGTTAACTTTAACTGAAATGAGTATTTTTGATATCCTGGCTAGAGAGGAGGCTTAAAGATACAGTCATTACTCCCCAAAGGCTGCACATTGTTCAAAATTACTTCATAAAAAAGGGAAAGCAAGTTGGATTGAAAATTCTCATCCTTGCAGAGAACTGCTGAGATAAACAATTATTTTTAAAAGCTGTATTTTAAGGTTTATATTGAAAACTGCCATTGAACAATAAATTATTTTTCTCTTCTTTCTTTCCTTATCATAGGGTATCCACAACAACTCATTTATAAATGGGGAAACATTTTAAATTACAAAAATAAAAGCGCAATTCTGTTTTTAAAACCAATCGCTGACAAAAGAAATGGAAAGCAATTTAAGTGTGATTATTTAAAGGGAGAACCATATAATATTCAAGTCACCTGCTTTTTATATTAAAAGAACTATATATAAAATTTTGGTCAAAGAATACAATAAACAAAAATCTATCTATATTTCTATCTCTCATGATTAACAGGTGGAAAGAGAAGCCTGGAGAGGGAGCCAGACGAGAGGACAGGGCAGAGGCAGGGGCAGAGGCCACAAGGCAGAGCCAGAGGAACCTCCTTAGACCCACGGAGGCCAGCAGGTCACGCCAAGTGCTCTAATAAGGCCTCTGCCACCAGAAGGAGCGACCACCTGCCCACCGCTGGCTCTGGCACCCCACTTCCCCAGAGAACAGACTGGGCCAGAGGCTCCTGAGCTTTCCTCTGGCTTTCCTGCCATTCCAGCTATTGTGTGACCTCCAACTCATCTTCTGCAGATCCTTCCATTTTCTCCCCTGTAAATCAAAGACAGCATATGCTCATTTATCTCACAATCTTTTTGTAAGGATTAAATAGGGCTGTTAATAGGAAATAAACTGGGAAAGATAAAGTACTATACAAATACTGGTCTGGTCTCAGGATAATGCTACTGGGATATAGGAAGTCAAAAATACTATTAATATCAGCTCTTACTGTATCTGCAGCAGAAAGCCCAAGTCCCTGACATGCTCTTGCAGTATGTCTTAGGGCACCTCTGCAAGTGCACACCAGATCACCCCTTGTTCCTAATCTTCACTCAGGGAACTACTCTAGCATGAGCCTCCCAGCATCCATGGATACCTCAGGTTCTCCCCAAGCCTCCAGCTCTTATTTGACATCTTATTATAGGTAAAAACTTTTTGTGCCATGAATTAAATCACTGGGCAAAAAAAAGTCACTCTTGCTTTACAAAGCTCAAAAATGAAGCTCTAATCCCTATTAAAATCCCAATTAGTTTTTTGTAGAAATAGAAAAATCTATCTGAAAATTCACATTGAATCTCAAGGAACCCTGAATAGCCAAAACAATCTTGAAAAAGAAGAACAAAGTTGAAAGACTCACATTTCCTAATCTTGAAACATACTACAAAGCTATAGTAACCAAAACAGTGTAGTACTGGCATAAAGATAGACGTATAGACCTAAACCATCACAAATATGGTCAAATGACAAGGGTCAAGACCATTCAACAGGGAAAAAATAGTCTTTTCAAAAAATGGCGCTGGTAAAACTGGACACTAACATTTAAAAAAAAGGAGTTGAACCCTTCCCTTACACCATATCAGAAATTAACTAAAAATGGATCAAAGACTTGAACATAAGACCTAAAACTATAAAATATACCCTTATAAGAAAGCATAGGGGAAAAGCTTTATGAGACTGGATTTGGCAATGATTTCTTAAATACAACACCAAAAGCACAAGCAACAAAATAAAAAATAGATAATTGGACATCAAGACTAAAAATTTCTGTGCATCAAAGGACATAATCAACAGACTTAAAAACCCATGGAATAGGAAAAAATATCTGCAAGTCATATATCTAATAAGGGGTTAATATCCAGGATATTTAAAGAACTCTTACAACTCAACAACAAAACAAACTAGATTTAAAAATGGGCAAAGAACCTGAATAGACATTTCTCCAAAGATATATAAATGGCTAACAAGCACGTGAAAAGATGTTCTATGTCACTAATCATTAGGTAAATACAAATTTAAACCATAATGAGATACCACCTCACGCCCATTAGGATGACTACTATCAGAAAAGCAAAATAGTAAGTGTTGGCAAGGACATGGGGAAATTGGGACCTTTTACACTGTTGGTGGGAATGTAAAATGATATATAGTCACTATGGAAAACACTATGGCAGTTGCTAAAAAAAAAAATTAAAAATTACCAAAATAAAACAAAATTACCATATGGTCCAGCAATTCTATTTCTGGATATACTGCATACTCCAAAGATAAAAAAGAGGAACTCGAAGAGATATTTGTACACTAATGCTCACAGCAGCATTATTCACAACAGCCAAAGGTTCCATCAATGAATGAATGAACAAAATGTGGTGTACACATATAATGGAAACATTATTCAGCCTTAAAAAGGAAGGAAATTCTGATGCATGCTACGCTACAATGTGGATGAACTTTGAAGGCAGTATGTTAAGTGAAATATGCTAGACACAAAAAGGACAAATACTATACGACAGCGGTCCCCAACATTTTTGGCACCAGGGACTGGTTTCATGGAAGACAATTTTTCCATGGAGTGGGCGGGGAGGCGGAGCTCAGGCAAGCGTGGGAAGCGGCTGTAAATATGTAAATACAGATAAGGCTAGCCCGCCACTCACCTCCTTCTGTGCGGGAGGAGGTCCTTAGTTTGAAGGAAGATGATTTTTCCACAGATGGGTAGGGGTGGCGGTGGGGTGGGGGAGCTGCTGGTGGGGAGCACAGGGTTGCTCTCTGGCTTGGTCCATAACTGGCCACTCTGCCACCCAGGGGTTGGACACGCAGTTACATGATTCCACTTATATGAGGTACCTAGAGCAGTCAGATTCATGGAGACTGAAACTAGAATGGTGGTTGCCAGGGGCTGGGGAGGGGGATATGGGAAGTTATTTAATGGGTACAGAGTGCCAGTTTTGCAAGATGTAAAGCATTCTGGAGAGGGACATGTAGTGATGCTGACTACACTATTGAACTAACACTATTGAACCGTACACTTAAAAATGGTTAAGACAATAAATTTTATATTTTTATCACAATGAAAAAACAATAAAGTTCTAAGTTGCATAGTGAGAGCCCTGAAGGATCATAAAGGACTCTAATTCTAAGCCTCTTCATTTTTAAGATGAAGGAACAGCATTAAAATCTGCCAGTTAAGAGTACCTGGGGGCACACTGATTCCTTGTACACAGTTTACTACACACACACACACACACACACACACACACAAAAGCAAGCGTAATTGGGAAAGACTGAAAGAAGTAGTTAAGTGGACAAAGACAACAAAGCAGGCAGATCACAGGCAGAAAGAGGATGGGAGGGAAATTCCAAGAACATTTTTTCCCCCCAGAATCCCAGTGCTAACCAAGAACATTTTTTAAAGTAAAAAAGCATGGAAGAAATGACTAAAGATCTTATAAATACAGGATGGTCTCTGTTTTGCTGGAATAGAAGTCTGAAACTATCATTTATCTTGCTCTGAGCAGCACTGAGGTCTGTGGAAATTCCCATATAAGGTAGTTGGTTCATGTTTATTTCCTCAAGCAGACATTACAGCTCCCCATCTGAAAAAGGCATTGGAAGAAAAGATCCTTGGACAACTACATCCAGATATACATTAAAGGTTGTGGTTTCCATTCTTAATGGTTAGATTTGCCAAGACACATCCCCCCTGCCCAAATATGGTTCAGCATCTAGCAGTCAATACCACAGTCTTCCTGTGGTCATTCCTGGTGGTGGTGATAAAGGTCGGTGTGACCTCTGCTCTCCATAAATAGCCCTTCTGGCGTAACGACCTTCCATGATAGGCTTACATTCTTTACTTTCCTTTAAAGTACAGTTCTGCCTTTATGTGCGGTACTTTTCTTCCACAGAGCCTTCCATCTGTGAGGCTGCTCTCCTGCGCCTCCATAATTCCTCCCAGTGGCTTCAAAGCAGGGCTTCTACCTTTGTGCTTTTTTGAAGATGAGTCTCTCTACCTTTTTCTTAGAGCTATGCTGTAGCCACTAGCCTCATGTAGCAACTTGAAATATGGCTAGGACGAATTGAGATGTGCTTTAAGTATAAAATACACACTGGATTATTTTGGTAATTTTAAAACATGGATTATATGATCTATATATAGGTTGGAAATGATAACAGCTTGACATATTGGGTTAAATAAAATATATTACTAAAATTAATTTTCTGTTTCCTTTTTCATTTTGCACATGGCTACTGAAGAATCTTAACTTACACATGGGGCTCACATTATAATTTTAGTGAATAACACCATTCAGATAATATAATAAGCCCCATTTACAGAATAAAGAAATGTAGCCCAGGAAGTACTTTGAAGAGGAGGCACTGAAATCCCAGGCAGACCTTGTTCACAGGGGAAAGGAATCCTGGAAACCTTTCATTTCCAACCATGCAGCCAGGGGGAGCAGCTCCCTGGACCAGAATTCTGGCTCCATCACTTAGAAGCCAGGCAAGTTTCTTCACTTGCAGGTCAAATTCTCCATCTATAATGAGGGCAAAATAAAACTCCCTCGCAGGCTGGTAAGAACTGAAAACACAAGGAAAGCATTTTAGCCTTCAGAAAATGCAGAAGGCTAAATGCCTTTAGCCTGCATTCTCAATAAAATGCAGGATATGTTAGCAGCTGACTTAGTCATCGTGGGGTTAGCCATGGCACTAACTTGGATTCCAAGCTTTGTTTTTCCTTCTCTCCCTTCTAATCACTTCCACAGACTTCACTCTTACAGGGCAGTAGTGTGTGATGAGCTTTCTAAGCAAAACCTACCTCCTTCCCCAAAACTGTATTATTTATTTTCACCATTTGTCTACCATATCCATCCCATCTCTTCTCTGTAGGTCTGTGCATTAGTAAGTTATTAAAATTAATTTAATAAAAATTTAAAATTAATTTCCAAATTCTGGCTGCTGCTCATTTTCTCCTTAGGGATGGTTACCAATAGCTCACTGCTAGTGCTTAAATTTAAATACAACCTTGTTATAATTCTATTTCATGTGTGTACACTCACTCTCCTGAGATACGTCCTTTATTTCCCACTAGGGTCTCATCAGATATGTAATGACTGAAGACCCTTATTAAAAGTCTTAGAGATAAGTAAAATAAAACAATGTTGACTTTTAATTACTGACCAGGCCAATCGGGATTACAGGAACGGAAGTACCTTCTCTGACTAAGAAATCACATTTGACTCGACAGTCTGGTATTTATTTCTGGCTGGTTTTTCTATGGAAAATTCACTTTGATGCTATTTGTCATTCCCCACCCAACCTTTCCTAAACACTTATCATTTTGTAGCATAAGTGCTAATCATTC
Organism: Indri indri; assembly: GCA_004363605.1. NCBI lineage: Eukaryota > Metazoa > Chordata > Mammalia > Primates > Indriidae > Indri > Indri indri. Next base: position 67,257 of record RJWJ010005337.1, read on the forward strand.
AAAGTCTGGTTTATATTAAAGTTTACTGTAAGTTGATGCAATTTAGCCTCTGGACCTCTGTGTCTCTTTCCACAAGGAGGACAGCAACTTCAGGTCCAGGTGGGACTGGGGAATGGGGAAGAAGGACTAACTCCTGCCAGACCTTCCTCCTTGGTGCCCCTCTACAGCAGATGCAGAATGGTAACTGAGGTAGAGGGTGTAATGGAAAGAATTAATGAGAGAAAGAAAAGGTAGAAGAAGGGGAGATGATTTAAGGAAGAAAAAAAGCAAAGGGGCCGGGCACGGTGGCTCATGCCTGTAATCCTAGCACTCTGGGAGGCTGAGGCAAGAGGATCACTTGGGCTCAGGAGTTCCAAGACCGGCCTGAGCAAGAGCAAGACCCCGTCTCTACTAAAAATAGAAAAGTTAGCCAGGCATGGTGGCATGTGCCTGTAGACCCAGCTACTTGGAGGCTGAGGCAGGAGGATTGCTTGAGCCCAGGAATTTGAGGTTGCAGTGAGCTATGATGATGCCACTGCACTCTACCCAGGGTGACAGAGCAAGACAGTGTCTCCAAAAAAAATAAAAATAAAAAACAAAGAAAAAAAGCAAAGGAAAGAGAAAGAGGGGCTTTCTTTGCAGTAGCAGTCAGGCAGTGGGAGGCTTGGAAAAGGTTGACATCTCTTTGAAGGGGAGAAAAACCAAGAGATTATCACATACTAAACAAGAATCTGGTTGCTTTCAACCCCGAGCTCTAGCAGGTCTGGATCTTAAATGAGATATGCATGAAAAACGCAGAGTAAAATATAAAACAAAGGTGGGAAACAGTTTGGTGGTTCCTCACAAAGTTAAACAAAATTACCATATGACCCAGCAATTCCAGTTCTGGGTATATACCCAAAAGAACTGAAAACAGGGACTCAAACAGATACTTGTATACCCATGTTCATAGCAGCATTATTCACAACAGCCAAAGGTGGAAATAACCCAAGTGTCCTTCACAGGTGAATGGACAAACTGTGGTATATGATGGAATAATATCTGGCCATAAAAAGGAATGAAGCTCAGATACATGCTACATTGTAAATGGGGCTTGAACACATTATGCTAAGTAAAAGAAGCCAGACATAGATCATGTTCAGATGATCCCAGTTATACGAAATATACTATAATTGGCAAATTTGCAGAAAGTAGATTAGAAGTTATCAGGAATTAGGAGGAGGAAATGGGGAGTTAATGCTTAATGGTTACAGAGTATTTGGGGTGATAAAAGGTTTTGGGAATAGTGGTAATGGTTGTATAACATCATGAATTTACTTAATGATACTGAATTGTACACTTAAAAAATTAAAATGGCAAATTTTATGTTATATTTATTTTACTACAACAAAAGGGGGGACATTTGTTGACCACCCAGTTCCCACCAAATATCAAGCTAGGATCCTTTTACACACATTCTTAATTAATCCTCACTACTTACAGATTAAATATTACTGCCATTTACAGATGAGGAATCTGCAACTTGGATATTAAATAATGCATTCAAAATCATACAAGTGGCAGAAGTTTTTTTTTTTTTTTTTTTTGGAGACAGAGTCTCACTCTGTTGTCTAGGCTAGAGCGCAGTGGCATCATTGTAGTTCACTGCAACCTCAAACTCCTGGACTCAAGCGATCCTCCTGCCTCAGCCCCCTGAGTAGCTGGGACTACAGGTGCATGCCGCCATACCCAGCTAATTTTTCTGTTTTTGGTAGACACAGGGTCTTGTTCTTGCTCAGGCTGGTCT
>RJWJ010005338.1:0-69041 GCA_004363605.1 Indri indri
ATCCATTGAACAACAACTCACCTTTTCTCTCTTCCTGCAGCCCCTGGCAACAAGAATTCTACTTTCTGTTTCTAAGAGGTTGACTAGATACCTCGTATAAATGGAATCATGTGATATTTGTCTTTTTGTAGCACAATAATCTCAATTCATTTGTATTGTAGCATATGGCAGGGTTTTCTTCTTTTTTAAGGCTAAATAATATTCCACTGTATGTATATACCACATTTTCTTTATCCAGCCATCTATTGATAGACATTTAGATTGCTTTCACCTCTTGGCTGTTATGGACAATGCTGCCATGAACATACGTATGCAGATTTCTCTTTGAGATCCTACACACACACACCTCTTCCTATAATTGACTTATCATATCATTTCCTTTTCTGGAGCCATACTGAACTGTAAATTTTGTGAGGGCATTGACTATAAGGCAAACTTGATACACAGCTGTCTATAATAAACATTGGGAAAAGGAATGAGTGGAAAATTGCATGAGTTGCAAGAGTCAATATTCTTCCAAAGCCTCTTCCACAGTGATGAACCCTGGGAGACTTTAGACCACTTACTTGGTGACCAAAAATTCTCACATTTTATATTAAGTCTGGCTTAGAGACTTTACCCCACTTTTTAAATACCCTGTGAAAGTTCTGGCTGTCAATTTACTCAATAGGTACAGTTCCATGATGTATCATGACTTTCTCTCTCTCTCTCCCTGTGTCCTGAATGTTCTAAAAGGTCTGTGCTTGTTAACTCAGCAGATATTCTCCATTCTCTTCTCCTCGCTGATGTGGCCCAACTCCCATTACAAAGGTTGAAAAGGCTGGGTGCTCGCTTTCCCAGCCTACCTTGCAGCAACCACTCTGGTAAATTATTCATTCTTAGCCAACAAGGCACAAAAGGTGGGAATTCTATGAAAGTTTTCATCCTTTATAAAAAACACCCACTAAGAGAATTTCCTTGCCCTTCGTTTCATCTTTTGAATGTTGCCATATGAAGATGTGATTTTTGAAGTTGCTATCACCTTTTTGCAAAGAATCAGAACAGGGCCTCTGACATTACTGAGTTGCTGAATTAACTAAAACAATAACCGTGCAACACTAGACTTCCTGTTATGTGAGACTTGTTGTTGGACCTCTTTCCTTTAATTCTCACAAATAGGTAGAAATGTTCTAAATGGCATAGTTTTACTACCTGACTGTTAGCATAGCATAGACCTTAAAACTCGGTTCTCTGTGATCTTGGACAAGTTTCCTAATTTTGACGTACCTCAGTTTTCTCATCCATAAAATGTGAATAGTAATAATACATATCTCACAAATTTGTTATAAGGATTCAATGAAACAACTACATAAAGCACTTACACTGGCACACCTGAAGGGCTCATTAAACTTGAGTTGGTGTCATTTTTATTCTTTATGTTATCTACACTCCCTTTCTCCTTATGTTAATTTTCCATTCTTGCTGTTTCTAATTCCTCTCCACAAATTCCCTCTTGAATCTACATCAATCAATCTTTCATCCCCACTGCTTTAAGTCAAGGTCACCAATGACCTTCACATTGGTAAATCTAATGGTCAATTCTTGGTCCCATTTTATTTGACATATCAGCAGCATTAAACATTCAAGCTCTCTTTTCTAAAATACTTTCTTCATTTGGCTTCTAAGTCATTATGCTCATTTTACCTCTTTTACGTTTTACCTCTCTAGTTATTTTGTTTCTTTGGTTCCTCTTATTGCTCCTGACACTCCCCTCCCAACCTCCAGTGCCATCCCAATACCAAAACCAACAAAACAACAACAAACAAACAAAGGGGGGGAAAAAAGACAAAAACCTCCACAAACCTGCACTTGTCATAGCCCTCCTCATTTTGATATAATGGAAACTCCACAGTCTAATTATCCAGGTAAATATATCTGGAGTCAGCCTAGATTCCTCACTTTCTCCCAAATTTTATATCTAATCTATCAGCACATCTAATTGGTTCTATCTTCAATCACTTCCCATCAACTACAAGACCAACGCTGTAAGCCAATCAATTACCATATCATGCCTGATTATTGGGCTTGCTCCCTCTGCCTTTGTCCTGCTATAGTCTATTCTTAACAGAGCAGCCAAATTGATCTTAATAACATGTGAGGTGATCATATTGCCCTTCTGCTAAAAATGCTGTAATTAATTCCATTGCCGATCAGAATTAAAGTCAAAGTTCTTACAATGGTCCAAATAATATACACCCAATCAATAGCATCCCATTCTTACATCTTACTACTCACTCCCTCAGTACTCCATTCCTTGAATATATCAAGCATGTTTCTTTCAGCACCTTCCTTTTGTTATTTTCCAAACTGACTTTTTCATAAGTCTTTACTCAACTGGTATCCTCCGAGTGAAACTTTCCCTGTCTAAAAATTTTAACTCTGTCCTCGTTTCCCTGATATTTCATATTTCCATTCTATGCTATGCATTTGCTTCTCCTTGGTACTCATCATCTCATATACTATGTTTTTTGTTTATTTTCTTGACTACTTCCTGCCTTCCCTCTTAGTCACTTTTCATTTTGTTCACTGCTGTTTCTTTAGCAAATGACACATTGCTTTTAGGTAGTTCACACTCAATGCAAAAATAGTTACTGGATAAGTGTGGTAGGGCATTGAGAGGGGTATTTTAATCCCCTTATTACTTTTAATCCAATTCAAATATTAGAGGTTATAATCTGTAGATGTCTCCAAACAATGCGTGGTAGCTAATCAATCAGCACAAGTTTGCTTAACTCTACAATGCAAGGAAATGATTAGATATCTGTTTGACCCACTCTGTATGGTAGGGGGATCGGAGAATCCTGCCTGCTTTCATGGGGTTTAGGGTGGGTAGAAAATCAACTCCCTTTTGGCCCTGCTGAAACTGTGGGGTGTGAGTTAGGAGGGTTTCTTTCGTGTATTGGGCTACACTTTTCTTGCACCTTTGCCAAGAGAGAGCAGGCTTTTCTTGGAGCTTAATTTTGTCTATGCCTATTGGTGGTTCTGGGTGATTCTGAGGCATCTGTAACATCCTGTTGCAGAGTTATGGGAGGCAATCAGAAAACCAAAACAGCTTGCTGTCATGTTGTTCCTCAAGTTCTGAGGTTTCTAGATAGTTTTCTTTCTTCTTTCTACCTTTCAGAGTCTTTCTACACTTGTTTGTTGTGTTATGTACCAGGTTATTTAGTTGTAAGAGGAAGGAATGAGTCTACTCCCTCTTGGCTGAAACCTCAAGGTTTATTGTTTTGTTTTGTTTATTTAGTATCTTAGTCTAGGAAAAATAAATATACTAAAGAGTAGAATTCATTAAATATAAAATATTTATTTTTCTGATATTATTTTACCATGAAATATCTTTAGCAATCAGATGAATCAAAAGTTGCTTATATGCTCACTGATATCACCTTATAAAAAATTTATTGTCATTAATTTTCTAATACTGTGAAGCAATCTCCATTTCAACAGATAACTGATCTCAACCCCCAGTTTTCTTCCTTAGAAGTCTAGGACAGTAAAGTAATTTATGTTTAGATTCAATATAACCTTTGGGAAGAACTTGTTTCAAGCTTTCATTAAACATATTCAAATGTTCAATATTCATTTTATTTGTATTATATCTTCTGTCAGTTTTTATAAAAGCAAACTTCTATCACTAGTCCTTTTAAGCTGATTTTCTTTTTCAGGAAAAGAGATCTGTGGAAAGTAGAGGGTAGAAAAAGTTTTTAAATCAGGAATTTTTTTCCCCTAAGTTCCTTCCACTGGTTAATTCAAATTAATAACATAACATTACATCTACATTTTATTTTAAAATAAAAATAAATGATCACCAAGGACATGAAGCTTTTGAACATGTTTTTAAAAAAATAGGGATGTGAAGAAACTTCGAGGCTATTTTATTAATAAACTAGAATTATAATTTATATCTTTCATCTAATCTCATGAATACTTGGTTTTTGCAGTAAAGATTTAGAAACACTTCCAATTTATGTGATATCTGTAGTTTAAATACTAAATGTTCAAAAAGATTCCTATATGCATAAATATAAAAAGCATATTAAAAATCAGTGAGTAGGTCATGATAACATCCCATAAAATCAAGGAGTGGAGTCAGGGTCTAAATTATTAAAAGTAAGACATGATGGTAAGAAAATTCATCAAATTACTAAGATTTGAAAACCTAATTGAGAGCCGAAAATGTAATACTTAAATGAATTACAGACTCTATTGAAAGGAGCAAGTATCTTTGTGCTAATGCCCAGAGAAATACCAAATGAACTTTTTGACCTGCACATTTACATGACTTTGTATTAGCACATTTCCAGTGTCCAGAATGCTAATGTCCTAGGAATCAGCACAGTGTTTTAAAATATAAGTATGGAATTTATTTTAAATATGAAAATATTTTTATATCATTTTGTTAAACAGTCATCCATTTTCTGAGGCAATTCTTATTTCAAATATTCCGTCTAATGTTCAGGCATGTGTTGTATATTTTGGTACAGAGAAATAATCTTTTTCTTTCTATGTTATTCTTTTTGAAATATTTCTCTGTCTACAAAATCCTTGGGAACTATTCAGGAAAAAAAAATACATTCTCCCAAAATCTACTGCCAGACACTGAAAATCTCTCCATGTGTACAAACAAAGCCTGAAATTCCTCAGAACCAAAACTACCACAATCTAGACTTGACTATGTTATATATTTAAACATAAAACTATTATTTAATATCATGATCATTCATTTTTAAATGCTATATCTTTAGTCTCCACATCAAAGAAGATTTTTTAGTAGATTATGAAATTGATTTAGTGGGTTTTGTTCAGCATTTAGAAATGAAATAATATAGAATAAAAGATTAAAAATACTAGAGTTCATCACACATAGGAAGGGAAATACAATTTGAGAAAAATGTATTTAGTTTATGAATGTCCTGAGTTGTGATTTAACTATATTATTTGAACAAAGATTTATATCTGGCACCTAAGGCATTCAACTCAAACCGTTAAAGTCTGTGTGCAGGTAGAGTTTGCGTCATAGATTGATTTCAGCCACTGAAATCAGAGACAACTGATCTGAAGAACTGTGAAGAGGTGATTTGTAGATACTCAAATTTTTGCTGATTTGGATTTTACTATTGTACTGGGGAGGCTGAGTTTGAAAGATGATACAAAATGAATTAAAACAACAGCTAGAGTCTTGGACTACCTAACCTCCAAAAAACAACTCACACACAGGGGCAGGCAGCATAGATAGCTGTTTGTCTATGACAAAATTGATAACATACCAAAAATGAGCTCTAAGTATTGTAGGAATATTTCAGTCTGGGTTAGACAACACTACTCAGTGGTTGGAGGCAGTGAGTTGATCTGAGAGCTGAGCCTTTTGTGGCCATTCGTTGTCTCAGAACCAGGAGTCATATTTTAATGACTGTAGCCCAATGGTATAAATCTTTACCACAGATCTGAGGGCATGCTAATCACTTGAGAGCCACTTGTCTGACAGATAATGGAAAGCAGTGTGTGTTAATACTGAGATTAAAGACTTTGGTAACATGGATGCTGGACCAGATAGCTTTTGATTCAGAGAATGTGGACGAGATCTATTAAAAATGGATATTAGTAAGTGTGGTAGGCTGTTTGAAAGTTTGATTGAACTTTCCAGTATCTTCAGAATTATTGAGGTCAATGAAAGAAATGAGAGAAGGAGCATTATTTGTTGTCCTAAGCAAGGGAAACCAGGAAAGTATCAGTTTATTTAACTGGCAGTAGTCTCAGGTCTCACCAGCTGGGGCTGGAGAAAGCCTGTCACAGCTGTGACAAGCCCCAGCTGCCACTTGGCTGGCTTTGAGAAGCAGAGGATGATACCTACTTCAGTCTTTTTCCATACTTATTCTTCCAAGCTCCACACAAAACTCTATCACTCATGCAAACACAAATTATGGTTATCTGTATTAACCTTCCTTCTCAGTATTTATTACTTGGAGAACTGTTTTCTTTTTCGGCCTGTGACTATACTGGTTCCTGTATAGCTTCTGAACATTGCTGCAGTAGTAACCACAGAGAGGCATTCTGGTTCTTGCCCACCTATTTTTTAGGGATTCTTAGCTCTTTTTTAAGCGAAACTGCTCATACCTTTAAATCTATCCTCTGCTGGAAGCCTTTTGCTTTAGATATGGTCCTAAGTCCAGAAGCGCCTGCACACAGGACTAGGTGTTGGTTGCCCTTTGCTTCATGCCCTTTAGAGAGCCACGCCCCATTACTGGCACCTGTTCTCTGGCAGGGAAGCCAAGTCTTCCCTTCACTTTCCTATCTGAAAAGTGAGACTGATACCATAGACATATTTTGAGACAAACAATGTAACTGGATTGGAAAACTGCTTGTGAAACAGACTGTCCACTAGTTACCATTCAAATCATTTTATCTCATTATTACATAACAATTTACCATAAAAGCAGAGAAGCTTGCATATATCATACTTCTTTAAGTTTAGAAAGTATGAACAAAATATTCTTCTATTATGAAGGCTGCAATTAATGCTGTAACAGCCCCCTGCCTTATCAACTTTACAAGTGCAGGAAACATCTCCAAAAATTCAGCAGACTTTCTGGCTATGTCTTTTGTTTACAAAATACTTTATACATTGACATTTAGAAATTTCTATTTGCTTGATCTCAAATGGTCATATATTACATAAAAGAAAATTAGAAACGATTATAACTTTTCCCAAGTCAGGAAAATTCAATATCTAGTGCAGTGTGCCTTTTTCCTATGTACCATTAAAAAATATATTTCTAAGTTTCAATTGCCTTTCCAACTCTACCACTGGTAATGATGACGGACTGTGTGATATTCTAGCAGCAATCCTGATTGTAATCCAATTCAGCCGTTTGGCCTTATTTTTATGTTGTGTAACAAAAATATGGATGATCTAAGTTGCTAGGAGGTACACTCTTATTTTATGAATTGCTTTTCCTTAGGTAGATTCTGTCAAGATTCTTATTAAGGAAAAAAGTACCAGTAAGAAATTATAAAAATAAAGACAAGAAAGTAAAAAAGATGTAAAGTCCTTGAATATATGATACAGAATGTAGATAGGATTTTTGAGGATAAATTCAAAGAAAATAAAATGATTAATAGTGATGAAGCAGGGCATTGCTAAGTGTCATTTTTTAGTCAAACACATTATATGAGGTGGAAATTGAACTTTTGAAGCTTGTATTAACATTCTACTGTTCCACGTTATCAAGGAAAGGAACAAAGGGAGAAATATGCACAGCAAAAGAACTGTAATGTGATAAGACTGTCATCAGCTAAATATTTCACCTGCCAGCTCTTCACCAAAATGACATTGGTTTTAATACAGTAATTATTTGGGCAAGATATGGCCTTTATTTCAAAAATCCATTTTACATGTAGTCATATACCTTTCATGCATGGAGAAAGCAGTTGGCTTGGCACTGTCTTAGTAATATATGTTTGAATCCTTTTGTTTGTGGTTTGTAGCAAGAGCTTGTTGTCATTTCTGCACAGTGCTGAGACAAGGCAAAGCCTTTCCATTTTTCATTACTAAAGGAAGCACAGTGGTATGATAGAACTGATTTAAAAAATCTTAGTTGTGAAAATGAATTAAATTTTAATTTTTCTGCCTCAATTGATCTTGCAACATTATTCTCTTCACACTATAAATATGCTTTGCCATTATTTTTCATACTATTTTATTATTTAAGGTGGCTCTGTGAATGCCTGTTCATGTTTAATATATATCCACTAATCACCTACTATGTGTTAGACACCTTTCTTCATACAAAATTAAATATAAATAAAAAAATCTGTTAGGTGGTTTCACGAATGTTAATTAGAAAAGACCCTTCACACTTGTGTTTAAAAGTGAAACAAAGGAAATCCACTTCTTGAGAAAGATTTCTGTTTCAGTACTTAGACGAACCATTGAAAAATTTAATTTCTTTCAAATAAATAAGGCTTGAAATTAAAGGAAGTGAAACCCACAAAATTTAGCAAATGGTCCTAATAACATGTTGGATTTCAAGAGCTAATCATGCTAACAACCTTCACAAATACGTTTTTCAGTGTTTTATTGAGATGTCAAAATTGTTTTTCTAGGTTTGACTGTGGCTTGGTTGTGGAAACTTTCACTCTAGATTTAACCTGCTTGGCAGAGCACAGCTGTCATTCTGTTAAAGCCACACAGCTCTGAAGCAGACCACTCTTAGATTTTGAAGACAATCTATTATTAGTGGAAGGATAATGTTAGATGTTATCTCATATAAACATTTTGTTGCTGGAGTTTAATTCTATAAATTCTTTATCCTGGATTTAAAGAACATAAAAAAGAAATGACTACCCTCCTTCTCTTACAAATTGTAATTAATTATTTATATTAGATTAATATCTCAAGGTTTTTTTAAAGTAAGAATTCTTGTTTTATTTTAATTTTGGCTTTAGTCATGCCAATGGCATCATCTTCTTGCCTATTATATTCATTCAAATTAAGTACTATATTATTCCTTTTTTTTAATTTCAATAGATTTATGGAGTATAAATGTGCTTGAGGTCATGTGTGGTAAGTTTAAAATTATTTAAATAGCTAAATATTTGAATAAAATAATTTAATATTAATTTGGATAATTGTCAAAATTTATGATTGCATGTATTCTAGAATAATTTTCTAGGAAAACATGATAAAAATGTAATAAGAAATAGGAACCAAATGATAACAGAATAAAAATAAGAAGACTTTATATTTGTAAAGTATTTTCCAGTTTATTGATCATATTCTCACATATTTTCTCATGTGATCTTTATAGAAAGTGCAAAGCAGGAATCATTTTCTTCATTATATAGAAAACTGAGTCTCAAAAAAAATTAAGAGCTCAATTCATGGCAAATAAAAAAAAAAAAAAGCTACGACATGGAGGAACCAGAACTCAAGCTCATTTTTGCTGTTTTCAAATCCTATCGTTTTTCTATCAATAGGTCCTATCAGGAGCAGATGTTCTACAGAGGACCAGGGAAATAGGGTAGATCCTCATTTTGAGATTATACTAAGAAGGGGATAAAAAGGTCAAAATCTCCCTTAAACATAGTGCTACAGAGCTTAATTTGACTGTTTATGAGCTATCACTAGCAGAGGTTTGTGCTTCTTCAATGTTTCATTTTTTATCATTTCCCTACTCTTCAATAGGCACTCATCCTTGATTGACACATTTCTCTACTCTTACATGAACGTTTTCCAAATTGAGTTTAAGAATTTTCAAACATTGATTTCTTTCTATCACATCTTTTGTAAAGTTTTCTCTTGTCTTTGATACCATATTCAAACCTAAGTTGGGAATTCCTTACCATTGATTAGAGTATCTTATGTTCATTTCCAGAGCATACATACCAGTTCCACTTCAATTGTACTCCATTTCCATTTAACTATAAGGTTTTACAATTTAGTTCATTTAAGCATCAAAGAAACAATACGCCACCCAGGGACTGTGCTGAATACTGAAGATACAAGGCTGAGAACAACTACCTCCTTATCCTTGACACATTTAAAACCTAATAGGGAAAACAGGCACACAGATCATTCAATGCAATGTGGGAATGCCGAGGTAAAGACTTGCAATGCGTCTTCAGTGCACTCTGTGGACACGGGTTGGGTGCAGCAAGGTTTCTCAGTAGGAATGCCAAACTTTTAACTGTTCCCAATAGCCCAGGATCCTCATCTGTTTGGTAAAGCCAGAGTAGACTGGTAAGCCTTGGTAGTCAAACTAGATTTGACTACATCGAATGGCAGTATATGGAGAAATAGCCATGTGCCAGATCACAGAAGATTTTTTTAAATCCCATCTGTCTTGAAATTCCCGTATGTGGAACAGAGTAGACCCTGCTGCATAAGAATCGAAGGGAAATCTTATCAAGTATATTGATTTCTTGCAGGGAAATCTTATTAAAGTAGATTAAATACATTAACCTCCAGAAATGATGATGCAAAATTGTTAGATGGAAAGCACGATTTGCATTTTCTAAAAGGTGATTGCGATATAAGTCAAATTTAAGAGTCAATGCCCAGGAATCCTTTGAGTTACTGTAAGTGGGTAAATCACATGTTCGAATTATCTTGTAGGTAGATCCTTCTGTTAGAGGGGTGGAGTGAGAATCTGAAGGATCAAAGCAAGACAGGATGGTTTAATCTTGAAAGTTCAAATCCTGAAAAGCCTCACAAACTTGCTGTTCCAATCCTCTATGAACAGCTGCTTGGGAGCGGCAAGAAAGCTCACCACGACCTTCTGCCTATCCACAGGGAACTGCTGTTTAGAATTGCTATTATCTCGCATGGAGCCCTCTCGGAAAGCTGGCAACATCCCATGAGCATGAATAAACATCAGAGAGATGCCATCTCATAAACAGGAATAAGCATTTGTGAACACAGTGGTAGATCTGCTTGTCCACACTTATCTTAGTGATTATAAGAATTATTCTTACATCCTCTTCTTGGCCATCCCTTTTTACAGTGATAATCATTCCCATGCTACTCTGCATGTCTCTGAAACAGAATCAATCTCCATCAATCTCCTAACTCTGGAACACTAGCTTGGTGACCATGGATCCCTTTGCTCATATATTCTTCTTTTTCTTAAATTAATCCCTCTACATTTTTTGCCTTAATTCAAACTTGAAAATACTGTTTCTTGTAATTCTTTCAAGTAGAAGCTCTTTTATTTTTTCATATCTTCATGAATCTCTGGATGTAGTGCATGGAAAGTTCCTTCTTCATTTATCGCTGTCCTTTCTCTCTACCTATCATCTCCCTCTGGTGTCTCTTCCCTTCTTGCCCACCTAGATTCTGAGATAGATGACTTCAATCATTCTCTTAGAAATAGTCTCAATTCTCTTTCCTCCAGTTTCTTTCTTCAGACAGCACCAGCAAGCTCCAAACATGAATAATCCCTGATATTCCAGCCTCTGTGACTTCACCTCAACAGCCAAACATTGATGGAGAATGCCACAATGCTCAGGTGCTTTGTTTCAATTAAATTAAAATTCTTGGGGTTTGTCTACTTTATTTCTCTTGGAAGCTTGCTTCTCTATTCCCACAGATGATTTCACAGCTCCTCACTCCTACAGCCTCACCTTTCATTACACGCACCCTCTCCCTTTAACTGCCGGCTGATGAACTCACCTCAATCAAGGCCACCGTTTCTTTCCTGGATTGCTGCAAGAGCCTGCAGTGAGTGTCTGACTCCTCGATCACCATCATCAATCCATCATCTATTTGTTGCAGAAATGTAGTCGGGATGATGCTACTCAATTGCTAAAAATCTTTCAGTGGTTTTCTACTGTATTTAGAATAAAATTCAAACGTGTTCCTACAGCCTTTTGGAAGCTGCAAATCTGGCCCTTCCTATCTTGTAAAGCTCAGCATTCTTTCGACATATTAGTGCTTTTTAAAATTCCTCAAATATGCCAAGCTTTGTACAACCTTGAGTGTTTTTCTCTGCTCGGAATACTTCTTGCCAAGATTCTACCACTATCAAACACATAAATAGATTTTTCTCTTTGTTCACATCTCAGGGAAATGTCTCCTTCTCAGTCAGGCTTTCTTTAACCATCATTTACCTAAAGTACTTCTTGACTCTTTCAGCCTTTATATGGGCCCCGTGTTTATTTTCTAGTTAGCACAGAAAAAAGCCACACAACCCTAATTTAGATGTAATGAAACTGCAATTTTTTCCTGTTCACTATTCAGTCCCTCTCCTCCTTCACAAATGTGGGTGGGAAGGAGGCTGCTACATTCTTATCTCCTTTTGGGGTTGGGGATGTTTACTTATCTATATTTTAGCTTTACTTATCACATCAAAGCAGGGTTTTAATATATGTATTAAATGTAAAAATTTTAAAGTTTAGTGCTTATTTAAATTTATCTCCTTACTCTGTAAGAAGGAGTTAATGAGGACAGAGAGTATTTCACTCTTGTTCAGTACTTACATATATAGTGCCTAGTACAACATCGTATATACACACACACATAATATTCAACGACATCAACTAACATTTAAAGCAAACATATGTGATGTGTGTGTACACATTCCTACTTGGATTCAGAAAGTGTAAACTTTTTCAGAAAATTAAGACTCAACTGTCAATAAAACTTTGTTCCTTTCATCACCTTTATCCTTCCTAGAGTTGCAGGTTCTGAAGTCAAATTCCAGAAAGTAGGCTTGCACAGACTATGCCTCACATCTTTTTATACTTCTGTCTTTTGCCAAGTGCTCCTTAAGTAGATTAAGAGATTGAGTGAAACACTATTTATAGAACACGTTAGGAAGTATTATAGAGAAGAGAAACTTGCCAAGTTAATTTGGTGAATGCTGGTTTTAAAAAAAAGAATAGGTTTCTTTACCACAGGAATTCTCAAGTTGCTACATGAAGAGGTCTCGAAGAGCTCCAATTGGTTATATGTACGTGGCCTTGAAACCCTTGTATTTTAGAATGATGTTTTATAGTACTAATATCCAAGTGACATTAATTTGGCAAACTCCCCCTAAACTATTTTTAGTATTCATATGAATGAATAATTGCCAGTATTCTATAGCTTTCAATCCTTTGAAGTTTTAATAGAGGGCAGGAATTGTTCTTTTTCCATTTTAGTTGTGGTTCTGGATGTTTTTAATAGAAAAAGATTTGGGTTACCATTTCTTAGCTTACTTAGATGCAATGAGAAAAAAAGATTCATATCCAACTTGCTTTGGGCTATTTCTCTAGGTCCTATCCCTGCTCTAGAGGGTGGAATGGCCCTGTCCGTGTTAATTCTTTGTTACAGGTGTGAGTGCCCAACAGAACACTCTGACCTGCTTATGACAGAACACTCTGACCTGCTTATGTCAATGCTCTCAGTCCCTCGTCACCTCCAACTTGCTCAGCTGAGGGACTGCAGTGCTAAGGTGCCAGCCTTTACTTACTCTCTGGCTGGATGCAAGAATAGCTAGTACTACTGCAATGTCTGCTTCATTTTCTTCTTTCCAATAATTTCTATTATCAAAAACTAACTAGACTTGCCATTGTCCTGATGAAAAAAATGATAAACACAAATGAAAGAAAAGGCAATTCCTTTTTGTTATTGCACAAATATGAAACCAAGTTCTCTGAAGACAAAAATATATCTGTTATCTGTTAGAAAGGTGTATTATACTTCTTGTTCCCAGGATATAAGGATTATAATAATCTCATAGATTGTTCTAAGCAAAACAGTATTGTATAGATTTTACAGATATTTTTATGGAAATAATTAAAAGTATATGTTCACATTATTTTATATATTTTATAATTATATACTCTTTTTAAAACGATTTTATGTTCACATACCTTATGTTATATTTTAAACATTGTAGATCCTATTCATCATTTAAAAATGTGTATGTATAGAATGGTGCATATATTTTATATAATTTATATTTTTTAACATAGGGCTATATAAAGTTATCAGAAACAGATAGAAAATCACATTTGCTTTAGTTTCAAGCATTGTTAACTCTATATTTTTTGAAAACCTACCTAGCAGCTAAGTAGGCTAGTGTAAGCCAGGAAGCAGGTGGGTTTGGACTTAATGTCACTTCATGAAGGGTGTATTTCTAGTGTGAGAACATAGGCCATTACTTTAATGAAACTATTGATGCTTTGAGGCAAATACAATTTTTTACAATAAAATACTTCATTGATGCAAATTTGCAAGGCATAAAAGTAATAAAAAATGAATATCAACATATCCACTATGAGCTTCGAAGCCTCTGTAAGTCTCTTCCCCCTTTATACCCTGCCACCCTTTTCCACAGGTATCTGCCAGCATGAACGTTGTATTTATTATTCCACGCATTTAAAAAAAAAGTTTTACCATGTGTGTAGCTATTCCTAAACAACCTATCATTTATTTTACATGTTTTTGATCTGATATAAATCGAATTGCGCTGTATACAATGCTACTATAAAAATGTTTGTACATATTTTCTGGTACACACATGAAAATGAAGTTGCTGGTTCTTAGAGTGTATAGATCTTCCGCTTCATTCAGTGCAATGTTCAGTTGTCTCTGAAATAGTTTGTATGAGTTTACACTTCTATCAGAATTGAATGAGAATTCCCAGATGAAATTTCCTTTTGTTCTGCATCCTTACTAAAATTGGATATGCATTTTTTATTTTTTGCCCATGTTGGGCCATAATTGTATCTCATTGTGATTTTAATTTGCATTTTCCTATTTACAAATAAGTTGATCGTATTTTCAAATGTTTAAAGGTCATTATTTTTCTCTGAGAGCTACTTTAAGACTTTTTTCTTTTAAGTTATTTGCCCTTATCCTACTTATTGTAGGAGCCTGTCATCTAGTCTGGATACTAATACTTTGCGTATATGTTGCAAAAACACCATGGTTTGTACATTTTCTTCTAATCTCACTTTTAGCATCTTTTGATTAATAGAAATTTTGAGTTTAACTTATTAGACTTCATCAATATTTTCTTTATGATTTGAATTCATTCACCTAGAAATCTTTTTATGTTCTGAAATACTGTACAGTTCTCCCATATTATCTTTGGAAATTAAAATTTGTGAATAGTATCAATTTGGCATCCAATTTCTTCTCATGTGGATAGCCAGTTGTTCCAACACCAGTTGGACATCTCATCCTTTGACAGTGGTCTGTAATACTGTATTTTGTCCTCCCAATGTCTATTTGTTCTTCCTGTGTCCAATATCATTCTGATTTTATTACTTTAGCTGTGCAGATCTTACTAGCTATTAATGTAGATTTGCCCAATTTGTTTTCTTCTTTAGGAGGCACTATACATATTTTTTTCTTTTTTATTTCAGCATATTATGGGGGTACAAATGTTTAGGTTACATATATTGTCCTTGCCCCGCCTGAGTCAGAGCTTCAAGCATGTCCATCCCCCAGACAGTGCACGCTGCACCCATTAGGTGTGTATATACCCATCACCTCCTCCCCGCTTCCATCTGTCCGACACCCAATGAATGTTATTTCTATATAAGCACTTAAGTGTTGATCAGTTAAAACCAATTTGATGGTGAGTACATGTGATGCTTGTTTTCCCATTCTTAGGATACTTTACTTAGCAGAATGGGCTCCAGCTCTATCCAGGATAATACAAGAAGTGCTAGATCAGCATTGTTTTTTGTGGCTGAATAGAAAGGAGGCATTATTCTTGATTCTTTTTTTTACTTTCACATTTTGAATCTACATGCCAAGTGATTTCAAAGAAAGACAAAGCAATACATGAAAATCTTGTTGAGATTTTGACTGGAACATCATTAAATTTATAGACATATTTGAGGAGAAATGATACATGATCATTTAGGTATTTTTTAATGTTTTCCAATAAAATTTTTATCTAAGCCTGGTGATTTTTGGGGGATGATTTTTAATACATACCTTAAATTTTTTATGGTTATGGAATTATTCAGATTTATATTTATCCTTGAATATATTTTCATAAGATTAGGTTTATTTTGTTTAGTTTTCTCTAAATTTTTGCTATAAAATTACAATAGTTTCATACTTACTGTTTGATCCCTGTTACATCTATAGATATGTCTCTTTTTTCATCATTTCTCTTTCTCCATCTTCTTCCCTTCCTCCTTTCCACCCTGCGTCTATCTCTCGCACACAAACACGTGTGTGCACACACACATACACACACACTCATGTCTTTTTGCAAGTCTGTTTTTGCATTAATCTTGGCACAAGTTTGACAATTTTATTAGAATTTTTACAGCCCAAATCATTTATTGCAACTTTCCCAATATATTATTAAAGTCTAATTCACTAATTACTTATTTTATCATGATCTTTTACTTTCTTTCTTTGTTTTTTTATTTGTTGTCCTTTATCTAGCATCTGTTAGATGACTTAGCTCCTTAATTTTTGGCCTTTCTTCTTTCGCACCAAAAGATTCACAATGTATACATTTTTCTTTTAATATTGCTTTAGCCAAATCCCAATTTTTATGTAATATTTTGTATTTTTCAGTTCTAATGTCTTTTATTTTTCTATATAATGTTTTCCATGACCTGCAAATACCTTTGAAGTACATATATATTTCAAATTCATAATCTGGTGACTTTTTATTTTTTAAATCCATTTTTGTTATTTATTTCATGCTTAATTATTTTGCAATTAGAATACATGAACTGTATTATACAGATTAATTTAAATATGTTGAGATTACCATATAGCCTCATGTGTGTTCAATCTTTTAAAATCTTTGAAAAAAATGTTTATTCTGTAAAATTGTGGAGTATCCTATATGCATCCATGTTCTTAAGCTTGTGGTTGTGTTACTAAACTCTTTTATTTTTACCGATTTATTTTTCTATCTGACTTATAGTTTACTGAGAGATGTGTGTTAAAGTTTTCCATTATGATGGTGGATTTCTTAATTTTTCCATGTGGTTTATGTCAGTTTTGTTTCACATATGTTAACGCTAATATATCAGTTCATGCATGCAGACTCGAATTGTTGCATCTTCCTAGCGAATTGAGTATTTTATGACTACATTGTAACTCTACTTCTCTATTTTCTCTGGGTGAAAGATTCTATTTTGGAAAGACAAATGCAACAACATCTCATATCCCATAGGCTCTTCTTACAATGTGATTTTGACACTCTTTCCACTGACAGATGGGTCTTTTTACCTCCTCTTGGATATGGGAAACTGGTGAGTTAAGGGGGAAGTAACACTATGTGCCTGCTGAGACTAGATGACAAAAGGCAATACCATTTCTACTGATCCGCCACACTGTGAGGAATCTCTAACTGAAGAACGTGAAGAGACCACATACAGAGGCCATGTGTAGGTTTTCTGACCGACAACCAAGTCAAGATCTGAGCTGATACTGGCAACATCAGCAAATTATGGGACTAAAAACTCTTCCAGATGATTTCCACTCCTTGCCATTGGATCATCCCACACTTTGAATCTCCCAACCTGGGCCCCAGACACTGGGAATCAGAGATAGGCTGTTCCAGTGCACTGTTGGAATTACTGACCCATAGAATCTAAAATGTAATATTCTAAGCCACTTTTGCAGAGGGGTTATTTATTTAGCTTCAATAGATATGTGGAATAATCTGATCATAATTAATCATATCAACATTGTTCTGACTATTATTTCCATTATGTGCCACTTAGGATTTAGTACAGCTGTGTGTAGCCAAACACCCAAAGTGGACTGCGAGGTTGCTCTTTTTCTCTTACAGAAGAGAAATCCGGAGACAGGAAGATCCAGGGCTGAAATGGCAGCCCTTGGCTACCATGGAATAATGCTCCTTATCTCTTTTTCTTACGTCATTTTCAGCACGATGCTTTAATTTTCAACTTCGTCTCATATCCACATTCCAGGCATCAGGGAGGGAAAACAGGAAGAAATACACAACTGGTATTCCTTCAAATTGAGTGTGGGCCTCTGTGAAAGAGTTCCTTGAAGCCAGTTTATGCTTCATTGGCTACACCTACTGCAAGGGAGCATGGAAAACACAGTTTTAAGTTTGACAAATTGCCATTTGAAGAAAATCAGTGTTCAGTTGCTAAGGAAAACTGAGAGAATATATTTGAAGTAGTTCCTGCTAACATTGTTTGCTGCAAGTGATATATCTTCTTTTACTGTAGCTGTATCTTTGCTGCTCTAGTAGTATTTCTCATAAATAGTACACGGCTGGAGTTTTTGCAGTTAGATCATTTTTGTATTTTATTAAGACATTTGTATTTATTGTAATTAGATGGATGTCTCCCAACTTATCTCATGTTTATTTTTCTACTTTGTAATTGGAAACCTTTAAAACATTAGCAAGCATACAGACTTAGGGATTAAACATAATCACTGTCTTTATGTCGATGATGTTAAAGAGGGGCGACTACACAGGTCCACAGCTTTGTGATTTTTGTCTCTGTACCAAGAGATACAGTAATGAGGAAGTTGTTCTCTGACAGAGTTATTTAAAAATAATTCAAGTGGTAGCATAATTTCTAAACCACTGTAATGTTACAAATTTAAGCTTAAACCTTATCCTAAAGGCTTTGATCAAATATTAGCAATAAGGACATTATGGTTCTGAGATAACCAAGAAATAGCTAATGTCAGGGGAAATTAAAAAGTATGACAGCTAGAGAGTAGATACAATAAGGGGTGCATAGTGGCTAGTGTAATCCTGTAGTGTGTCTTAGAACTTTCTTTTTTTTTTTTCTTTTTTCTTTTTGACTGTAAGTGTAAGAGCTGACTTCTACTTGCTCTAGAAAAGAGGAATTTATTTTAAGGAAATGAGACAAGGGCAGAAATCAAAATACAGCCAGGCATTACCGAGTTCAAAGCAAGAAATTAGAGAGTTGTTAGCAATGGATGTTATTCTCTCCAAGGCAGATTCTGCTTTTTATTCCTTTTTCTTGTTTTATTACCCATTTCTCATCTCTGTGGATGCCCAGCTTGTTTCTTGAATCTATTTCATGTCCCTCTTTCTTGTATTTACACTCTCCTTTTTACTCTTCTCATTCATATCCCATAATGATTACCCCAGTTTCTTTCACATCATGGATGCATTATTTTTGCCACTACCAACAACTGGCAAAGATCATGTGTTATTCCATTGTTGAATTTTTCTCTGAGAGAGGGGATCTCTTTGGCTCTGTTTATATTTTGAACCAGGTCACAACCCTAGCTCCCCAGCCAGAATATGGATCAGTTTTCCTTAATCAGGTTTCCATACCTAATTTCATCAGATGAAGCCAGGGTTTGGGGAAATCCTATGTTATATAACTCAGCAGAAGCAATCAAGAGCTCTCATGGAAATACATTTAATGCACAATGTATGTGCATATATGTTTCATTGTCCATAGCTCTTTGAGGCTAAAAGTTTGATGTTAGATTTCAAAGATCTTATATATGTACCTGCTATTCCTTAGCAAAGTGGTTCCAATGTTCTTTGCTTGTAAAAAAATTCCTAATTTCGACCTGTAACTAGACAGCATAACAATGACTTTTTAAATCCACAAGTATTTTATATGTTTTTAATAAACTTTTCATTTTAGAATGGTTGCCACAATTAGCGAGTCAATATTCATACATTAGTATAAACTGAAGTCCACAATTTATTCAAGCTTCCTCAGTTTTACCCTATTGACTTTTTTCAGTTCCAAGATCCCATCCATGATTCCACATTGCATTTACTAGACATCTTCCTAGGATCTTCCTGGATGTGACTGTTTTTTTCTTTTTCTTTCTTTTCTTCAAGGTCTTTTTTTTTTTTTTTTAATTCTTGGCTTGCTTGATGTGTTTCACAATTCAGACTGATAGAGCTTCAGAAAGCGTTTCATAAGTCTATGATAAGACTAAAAGCTCACTTAATTCTGTAGCTTAATGGAAGTACGAAATCATAAGCAAAATGAAAAGCAAGGGTAGAAGATTCACACACAAAAGCCATTATTTTTTAAAATAATGACATTTAAAGCTCTGCGATACTAATATTCTTGTTGAAATTGTTTTATTTTGCACATGCAGTCAAGAAATTTTACTGATGAAATAAGTTATTGCTACATTTAGCATGTACTTAATTAAACATTATAAAATCTACAAGTCACATTTGTTTAAAGTTCTTTCAGAATTTTAAATTTAATTATCTGAAAATTATCAATCATCTTATTAGTCAATACTTGAAATTGCATGCATGTCAGTATAGTTATTAATGCCAGCCCATTTACTGGCTCATTTACTCTGGCTATGCAAAATTATGTGTGACGTTTTTAAAAAGAACACTGTTTTCATCACGATATAATCATTTTCCTGAAGATCAGCAAAAGATCTATTTCTTATATTAATAGTTCTGTTGCTTATTGTTTTCCTGACTAAATTCATAGACTAAGAGGAAGCAGATGGTAATGGAAAATATACCAGTGGTAGTCTGTTTAATTGGTATCTTAAATTGTTTTTCTTTCTATTCTAGAAGAATCTATATTTTATTTCTTTTACTATGGAAAGGCAAGAAAACTCAGTCTCATTTATTTTATTATACTTTTACATTCATTTCTCATTCAAATCTCACAGACATTCTGTGATATAGGTAAAGTAAATATAAACTCAGCATAATCAAGGCTCATCTAATTTGGATTAAGGCAAATAAATATTAATGCACATACATTATTAGCTCATTTGACTGTATTCACAAAACATAGAACCTTCATTTATTTTACCAGAAAGTCTATCCATTCTCTTACCACATACTCCTTGATGAAGTCTAATCTTAAAAAACGATTGGGGAAGAATGCAATGTTGATGCTGACATAGTAAGTACACTTATTGTTTGATTGCTCTTAGAATTTGTACATTCCATTTGCTTTTCCCTCGTGTCATTCATTCTTTCGTTTAAACATGCTTAGATAATTCCTACTGTATGCCCACTTCTGCTTTATACATGATGATTTTATTGTTGAATAATAGACTTGTTTCTTGACTTTCAGAGTTTTATATCCTTACACAGGTAAATAACACAAGTGACAGGTAAACAAGAAACAGACATGATAACTTCAAAAAGTGATGGTTGCTATAGCATAAAGACAATAAAATTACAGTTATGTGAGAAAGAGTAATGTAGCTGCTACTGAGGTAACAAGTAAGTTGAGTCTCAGTGATGAGCATGAGCCAAACAGGTGAAGAGCTGGAGGAATAGGGTTCAAATCCAAACAAGCAGCCAGTTTTAAAGTCCCAGAGGTCGGAAGAAGCTTCACGAACTTGACAAGTATTTCCAAAGAAGTATGTACCTGCAACACATTGAACGAAGGGAAGAGTTTTTCCTGAAGCAGTCTGTAGAGGCCCTGATGGGACCAGATAGCCCTGCTTTCAGAAAATAGAAGCAATTTTAATTCCTATATAAAAGGGCCCTATATAAAGTAAGTCATAAGCGTTTGTCTCCCCGTAATATTATGAAATTAAAAAAAATAAAGTAAGTCATTCGCTTAGTATCAACCTAATTTTCTGTGTTCCAAATACAGTCAAATTTTAATTTTTCCTGATATAGCATATTCTTTCAAGGTTTGTGCCTTGTTATCTATCCCCTAGATTTTCCTTTTCTCTCCCTATAGAAAAGCCCTATTCATCCTCCAAGACAAGCTAAAGTGTTCCCTTCCCTGGGGAAATACTCTTGACATCCTTAAGCTATGAGCTCCCAGATCACTCTGTGATTATATCTTTAATGGAACTTACTACATTGTAATCTGGCCCCGATATGATTTTGTCAATGAAAGGACCTTCTCTCAATCAGTTTGCATTTTTTCCTCCCTGTTACAACCACCTTGAAGAATTGAATTACTTACACAATAATTATCTCTTGAATAAATAATGAATTAATGTTCAAGGTAATTGTAAAGAAAATACGTTTTGAGAAATGTCTAGTATTTATTTTTATTTGGGATTAAGATAAACTAGCAAATAGAGCTACAACATCGTGCAGACAAAATTTATGACTCCAAACAAATTGATACCAGATTTGTAACAATAATTGCATATTGGTTATATGTTTATTGGGTTTATGGAGAAAGCTATAGAAAGCTGATGGGGACTTCTTACTCTTTTAACAGGCCACAATCTAGGGATTTGACTGATTTGTATCCAAATGTTTAAATCAATTGCTGATCATATTCTTTTATGAAAAGAAGAAAGGAAAAATACTTCGACTTTTTGACTTTTGGCATTTTATTCTTGAGGCAAGCCTGAAATTACAGATTGTAAAAAGTAGATTCTAAGAGGCCCTTCCAGTTGGAATTTCAATATTTTTTCAGATTGACATTGACATCTTTCTCATTGCTGTGTAGAAGATATTAGGATGTTTGGTTGATCATTGACATTTTGGTAACAACATTACCATCACCTGCTAATGTTAACTTAATTGGAAGGCATTAAAAAGAAATTATACAAGGGAATAAAGACAGTTTGCACATGTTAAGAGACATGGCAGATATTTTAATGCATGTGACACAGGTCAGGTGTATATTTTTTATTTTTCATGACTATTAATACAAAACAAAGAGTTTAATTGCTGATGTGCTCATGATTGGTTGATTGCTTAGAGAGATAAAAGTTACTTAAACAGATAAGAAATTTGTTTAAAGTTATTTTATGCTTTTAAAAAAGATGGATTTTGGGAATAAACAGAATATAAGTGAAATTTTCAAATAATAATGGTTGCATTTTAGCTATCAACCAAATTATATTTAGCTTTACAATATAAAAATATTAAACTGGAAAATACCTAGTGTAGTGAAATGGTAATAGTTCTTGCAAATTGATACTGGAAAGTATTAATCTATATCCAACAGCCTTAGGCCCTATAAAAGCAATAGAATAGCTTAAAGTTTTGAAATATTTGAATAATGAGTAGAGAATATTCCATTGTCCACACATTGCCATTTTTCAAGCATAGAATCTTAGAAAATCTTTATGACCTATTCTTACGTGTTGTGAGCTCACATATCTGAAAATGAATGCATGTAAATGTTCCTGAGGATTTAGAGGGCACTGGGAGTGATGCAATAGTGTTTTACATTGGTTCAATGACCTCTTTACAGGACCCAGGGTCACCATGAAATAGTAAAAGAGGCCATTTATCCCTTGATGATATACCCTAATATGTTGGAGTCTTGTATGTTAGCTGCCTTAACAGGACTTTAATTTGACTTGGATATTTTAGCTGCACCCTGACACATTTCAGTTCTTAATCCACTGCCCTATTTATAATTTATTCATTTTCACTTAACATACATTTTGTTTACCAAAGTTAGAAAAATGTTTTAACTTTATTATTTTATAATTTTGGACTTTTTTACTCTATAAGGAACACATTTGATGAAGGCATTTTGTGAGGTATAGAAATATAAACAGGAGGAAAAGTATCCATTCATAATCCTATTATGTAGAGACAATAACTATAGTCATTTTGAAATGTCTAAACACTATATTTAATAGATGCATAATATTCTACTATATAGTTTGTCATAATATTTTAATTAGTTTTCCTGTTTGTGTTGTTTCCAAATTTGTACTAATATATGTAAAACCACAATGTCATCTTTATCCCTAAAGTTTTGAATGGTTTTTTCGAAACAGCTTCTAAGAAGATTTGCTGAGGTGTCAAATATAAATATTTTTAAATTTTTGACATAAAATGTTATATTAGTTTTTACAGAAATTGCTTAAATTTATACTCTATCACTGAATGATTTCTCATGTCATAAACTCTTAAGAGCCTGAGTATCATGGAATTTAATTGTTACTATAGCGTATAAATAAATGATACTTCATTATTTCAATTAACATCCTTTTGATCAATAACAAGATATTAGACATTTGTACTTCCTCTGTTGTGAAATTATTTTCATTTATTTGATGAATCTTAGTGTTTTCATTATTAATTGTGTGACTGATATTATATTTTTGGTGAAATCTCTTGCATTTATATTCATTTCCTTATGAAGATTGATACATAGCCTTTGTCTGCTTTTGGAGATTTTCATCTACTCTATGTGAAAATAAAAATATTTGTGGGATCCTTCTATATAGCTAGTTGGCTCCACCTCCCAGCTACCATTCTTGGCATTACAAGCATATATGATGTCCTTAAAACTCTTCTGCAGTATTAGAGATACCATGTCCTGTCTCAACTCATTTCTTGTAAGATTTTCCTAATTAATTATACTCCTAGTTTTTGTCATTTCTGTTTTTAGGATCTTTTCACTTTGAATATTTCACATTGAGATTACATATTATAGTTTAATTTGCTGTTTTGCACTGCTTTTAAAGTCATTTTCTTTTCATGTGCTTTCTATTTCCTGCATTGATCAGTTTCTTTATCAGGACAGTGAGAGGTTAATTTAACTGATACCTTAAGTACTACACCTTTAAGATGTTCTCTGATTTGACTTTTTAAGGACAGTAACTAGCTCTTTCATTTTTTAATTATCATTCAGCTTTAGTAAAATAGTGTTGTACACAGAAAGCACTTTTGTAAAGCAATAGCTCCTAATGAACTACCTAGTGCTACTTTCTATTATGATTCTGTCTGTGCATGTTGTATTTGGTTCTGATATATACACATTTATGCTTCTTTAATCTTTTCAGAAAGAATGCACATTTGGTCAGAGCTTGTGTTATTTATAACAACCTCTTGAACGCTTTGTACTCAGTATATGTTCAATAAATTCTTTCCAGTTATCGGTAGACTAACAAGGTGTTTTATTTTGTTAGAATGATAATAATAAATGGAAAAGAAGTAAAAATTAATATGAAGTATGAGGCAGAGTTTAAAAAGAATAACTTTTGAAACACTAAAAACAATTACATTTAGAATAAATCGATTATAGAATAGTTGTGATCTACCTGGTTTTCATTTATTTTGGGGGGTAAGATATAAACTAAAAAAGAAAGAAATTGTCCCTTGACAATCTTATCTTCTGAATTTCCCACAATGACTAAATCACGGAGGATACACTTATTCAATTTAGGGGTCTTGGACAAAGCACTTATTTAGAAATCTCAATACTGTTTCACATAGAGCTTTTACTCTACCTATTCATCCATGGAATGGTTGTAACTATTTTCCCATCTAGATTATGCCTAACTCTGAAATGATCAGGCTAAATGTGTTCACTTGAAAATATGATATTTTTTCTGACTTTCAAAATTAATGTCTGCTGAATTGAGACATGCAAGCTAAATGCAAGAGAGAGGTGAAAAATATGTTCCAGGATGTTCTGTTTTCCTTCACATATGCATGTTCTTTAACTCAGATTCAAGGAGGCAGATATTTTTGTCTTTAATATGAAAATTTTTGTAGATGGATTTTAAGACAAACATTGTTTTAAAATTCACTTATAAATTTTTGGAGTAGAAGAATATAAAATCATGATTTTACATTAGAAATTGGTGAATTAGTAACAGTTCAGTAGGATTTTATTCTAAAAATGGGCAAATGATCTTTTTTGAGTACAAATTTAGCTTATATCAAAAATACTTCTGAATATACAATAGTCATTAATTACTTTTTTATTATTGGATATGATAATGTCTAAATACAAATGTTGTAACATGTATTTTATAGACTTCAGCTATGCTTATAATCTATGTTTGATTTAAAAAATCTTATATAAAACTCAGTTATTTTTATTCGATAGACATATTTTAGATGGTTGTATACCATATGCATATGAGCATGGACAGACAGGCAGATAGACAAGGGCATTAAATCCTGCTGAGAAACATAACTACTTCTCCAACTCGGTCCTGTGCTCACGTAAGAAACACCACTTGCTTGCCAATGAACCTGTTATGTGCAGATTGGCAAAGAAAACCTACTATGTACACAGAAAAGTTTAATCAAAGACCTGGAACTAAAAAGTAAATTTATTAAATTTATGAAAATTGGAATCAAGAGTTTTAAAACAATCACCGTGATGGAATTATATTAGTATTTTAATCCAATGGCTGGGTAGGCAAGGGCGTGTGGGTTCTGTCTTACTTCAGTATCAGTAGTGCGTACTGCAGTGTGCCAGATATAAGGGACAGCAGTAATAAATATGCACTGCACATGCAATAAATATGCGCTGGATGAAAAAATGAATGAATATAGTGTATATGAATATATGCACACACGCATATCAGTACTTAAGGCTGAACTAGACTTTTAGCCGCAACAAGAAGAAACACTGGGTCATTTGTTAACTAAGGCACTATTTGAAGATCAAACACCTTCCTGTTTACTGACAGACTTTTATGACTAAGGAAAGCTGAACAATTTACTTCAGATAACTCAGAAGTATAAATAGAACTAACGTAATTGAACGGGCTTTTCCCCTATTCTGCGGAATTAGCTTCAGTTCCATCTTTATTAGTGGCAAGTGCAGTGTATCTCAGTTATTCTTTGTCTTCTGTTTCTACCTTGGCCGTTCCTTCTGGAGGCATCTGTCATACTGTATTCAGTTCACTCCGCATTCTGTTAATGCTTTAAGCTAGCTGTAGGGTATCTGCTTAGGAACAACTAGAGGTACTCCCAGCAGGGACTGTGACATGTAGAAAGAATAAGCAAAACTACCCACAGAGGTACTAGCTTCCAACAATTTTGCAGAAGTGTGAAGATTTACAGGAGAAAATAAAGCACCTCATGCTGGGTCTGGCTCCAAGCCTCCCGGGAGAACCTTCCACTTAGGCAATCTCTTTTATCCTGTAAGCTTAGTGTTCTATATGAAGGAGTTTAAATTTCATATTAACAAATTGGCTTAATTATTTTTAACCAAACTGCTAACTACCTACGGTGACTTTAGAAAAAAAGCACCTAAGAAGTTTTAGTTTTTCTATCAAGAGGAAATTACACAAAGCTGTTAAAAATGGAATAGAGTTTTCTCTGGGAAGGAACGCAGATTCCTCTCCCAGGGAGAGCCTAAGCAGCCAGGTGGGCAGCTTACAGGCAAGCACAGCTTCTAGGAAAAGAACTAGAAAGGATTTGAGCTTGCCCGCAGCAACAGAGTTTGTTTATCACTAAAGACTTCTTTCCATTACGTTGTTTAAATTTCTAATTTAGTAGCCATCAAATTGAAGCATTGAGGTATGTTAATTCAGGTGTGTTCTGCCAAACTCCTCAGTGCATGTAGATATGAATATTTTATTACAAAGAATTCAGGGCAAAGAAAATCAATCTGGTGGGTTTCATTTTGCCCACTAGTGTGGCAGTATTCATTTAAAACTAATTGTGGTCAAGAATTGGTTTCTCTTCTTCAATATAGACAGGTAATTGTATCACATCTGTGCAACACTGTATTCACTCTTCTAAACATCAAGAGGTTGTGAAGTTCTAAAATTATAAAATACCATGACTATTGACTTCAGAAGACTCATAAACTAAGGTAAAAAAGTGAAAATATGTCTATTAACACCTTTTAATTTCATATGATGTTGCTAGAAACCTATGGGGCTTATTAAGGAGTGCTCATCACCCATATAGTGTTCATTGTACCCATTAGGTAGGTTTTTGCCCTTCCCCTCCTCTCTTCTCCCCCCTGGTTGATTTCCACTGAATTTTGCTTCCCTCTGTGCACATGTGTGCTCACTGGTTAGTTCCAATATAATAGTGAGTACATGTGGTGTTTGTGTTTCCATTTTTGAGATACTTCACTTAGGAGAATGGTCTCCAGTTCCATCCAGATTGTTGCAAAAGATATCGATTCTAGCAAACAGAATTCAACAGCACATCATAAAAATAATCCACCAGGACCAAGTGGGCTTCATCTCAGGGATGCAAGAACTGTTCGACATATGTAAATCAATAAACGTGATTCACCACATAAACAAAAACAAAAACAAAGACCATATGATCATCTCAATAGATGCAGGAAAAGCATTTGACAAAATCTAGCACCTTTTCATGATAAAAACCCTCAACAAACTAGGCATAGAAGGAATATATCTCAGAATTATTAATATAAAAACCATCTATGACAAACTCACAGCCAACATCATACTGAATGGTGAAAACTTGAAAGCATCCCCCCCTTAGAACTGGAACAAGAAAAGGAACCCCACTGTCACCACTTCTATTCAACATAGTGCTGAAAGTCCTAGTCAGACCAATCAGGCAAGAGAAAGAAATAAAGGGTATCCAAATGGGGAAAGAGGGGGTCAAACCATCACTGTTCACTGTCTTTGTTTTATTATGCTGAGCACATTCATGTATGTAACCATACTTCTCTATTATCCTGTGTTGTAATGATGGTGTTTTATTCTGCAATGAGAATTGATCATTTTATTTTATTAAGCAATATCTACTTGGAAAACTTCCAGCTGCCATCAGTCTAGGAGAGAAGCTTCTGGAGCAGTTCAGTGATGCTTTCGGAGAGATGCAGATGGTTGACCAAGACAGCCTTCACACTCCCCACAGCTTGACTAAATTTTAACCAGGCTTCTTCCTGACAACAAGCCCCTACCGCATTTTCTTAGTGCTTTTACTTTAGAAAACTTGCAATTTTCTCTGAACCTTTGAGATTTAGATCTTTCTCTACTAGCTTCTTGCCAGTTTTACAGCACAGGAATATCTTTCTTAAGGACCTGAGAGCCATCCCTAGTCATCAAGCAAGACAGCACCCTTATCTCCCAGCTTCTGTGGAAGGCAGGAGCGTAAATTCAATAAAGGATAAGTGGTAAATAGCAATTAGCGAACACAGATGGCCTAATCATAGACCAATCTCCCTGCTATCATCCCCTAAGACTTTTCCAGGAGCTCACCTCAGCATTTAAGAATCCTCTCAACTTTTGTTTAGCTCGTTAAGTTCAATCTCTCTCTCCTTGCAATAGTCTTGAATACATTTTTCCTCACCTGTTTAACTCCATTTGGTGCCATTTTTCTTTGGCATGGCAAATCTCAAAAATGAGAATTAGGAGAGAAACAGATTGTGAATAAAATGTGAAAACTGTGATGGCTGGTTTGGCATGCGGAAAGAAAACTTTTCAGATGATTCATACAGTATTGGATAATGATAATGACAATACAACAATGATAGCACCTTTCTTCCCTTAAGAATTCTAAATATTTTACAGAGAATCACCAAAAACATATCACCTAGATTACTAGCTATATAACATACATACGTATTTGTGTTTCCTATTATGTAGCATGAAATAAATGTCTCAAAGTCAAAAAGGGAAAACAAATTTAATAGAATCTGGAATATTGGACAATTAAACTGTTTTGTTTTAACTTCTTCATCGACAACTTACAATTTTTGTAAATCATTAGAGAAAGAGAAAATATATCTTGAATTTTTGCTAGGATATCATTTTAGCACCTCATGTTAAATATGTACACTATTGGCTCTGAGAATTAGATTAGAATATAATGTCCATCAACATTTTGTTGGTTGGATGTCTGTTTTCCTGTACTTTTTTAAGGCTAATTGTGTAGTTTGAATACTGCTGACCGTGTCATTCTTTGACATAACTCTATGTTTTGAATTCTCTGGAATTAACACGGGTTGCTTTGGATACTTTCTTTATCCCTCTATTTTCCTTACAATTTGTTCCTTTAGGGAACAGTTTATGCTTTGCCAAGTTATTTTCGAATTCCCCTGGGGCTTGTTTGAAATCCTATTTAGCTTTATATTTAGATATTTTTAGTGAATAACATTATTCAGTGCTGTGGCCTGCAGTGTCATATGTATGCAGACGACACTTAGATATTCTTTGCAGTCCCTGCAGACCTATGAAGCGGCTTGATGTTTTGCATAATTGTCTGTGTGATATTCAAGCATGGATGTCTTCAAATTTCTCTGAATTTAGTACAGATAAAATTGGGTTGCTACTGATTGATTCCCCAGGATAAATGTTTAAAATGTGATCTATGCTGGTAATCTTAAAAGAGTGATTTTTCTTTGATCTAAAATCACATTTTTGACCTTAGGATTACCGTAAAGTTTTGTGTGCATGTGTTTTATTAACCGCACAGTTTCCTTTCTGTACCCGTCCTGTGCAGACTTGTTAAATAAAGATTTCCTGATTCCAGAAGAGTTTCTGCCACAATTTACAATCAGTGACCTCCACCACCACCTTTAAGTCTGATTCTAATAAGATTCTAAGTTCACAAATCTTTCCACACCCTGCTCTTCAGCTCCAGAATCTATTCTTTTATGCATGAGAATTTTAAAATTACTGTTGATTTGTAAGGTTTAACTAAAAAACTTATTTGTTTGATTTAGCCTTTTAAATATTTATTGTATCTTCTTTTATATTAAGTCTGCATAGCACCATGGGATGGACACATGAAGGACACTTCATAAATATAATTGGGTTGATTGATAGGCCATGTGAAGTGTTTGTAGAGCATACTATTTTACAATGAGAAGGGCTATTAATGAGCCCATTGTGATTCTGAGCTGTGAATAGATGTATATCTAACACATTCTCTCATCATGCAGCCAAAAGAGTGTACAACATTTTGGATACTGCATTAAATAAATAGGGTAGAATAAAATTCCTATGAAATTATTTCAATTCATTAGTCTGGTAAAGTTTAGGTATCACTTTAACTAAAAGGGTATTGTGGATAACTGGTACTTTTTTCCCAACCCTTTAAAGAAATGGGGCTGTACATTTCTGTTTGATGGCCTGAGAAAGTTGAATTAGTGGAGTCTGCATTAAATAGAAAAATGCATTTAATCGATAGATGACAACATAGAAACATCTAGAAGTAATACAGTCTGTCCCTGAGTTACGGTGGTTCAACTTACGATTTTTGACTTTTTGATGGTACAAAAGTGATATGCATTCAATAGAAACTGTACTTGGAGTACCCATACAACCATTGTTTTTCACTTTCAGTACAGTAGTCAATAAATTACATGAGATATTCAACACTTTATTATAAAATAGGCTTTGTGTTAGATAATTTTTTACCAACTGTAGGCAAATGTAAGTGCTCTGAGTATGTTTAAGGTAGGGTAGGCTGAGAAGATATTTTGTAGGTTAGGGGTATCAAATGCAATTTCTACTTACAATATTTTCAACTTGCAATAGGCATATTGGGACCAACTCCATTGCAGGTGAAGGACCATCTGTACATGCCTTGCTGGATATAGTTATAAGACTTCTGAATCTGGTCAATATTTCCTGTTAAGAGTTGATTATGTAAATACATATATTGGTTACAGACAGCTACCAGAATTGGTAGGAAGCAGCTTCACAAATGGTTTGCAGAGTTCTTATATACATGCCCTACCAAGCTTACTCATTGGAATTACTAACTCACCAAAAAATGCCTGGGCACTTCTTCTGTTTCCCAAGAAATGTCTGTGACCCTGGAATGATATTTTTGGGGGTACATTAAAAGACCTGCCCACAAAATAAGAGTACAAAATTTGTTATTGACAATGGAAGTAAAATTATATTTTTCTGTCAGTGGTTCCAAGACTATTCAACCTTAGTGTAGTAGCAACTTAGATCATGTTCTTCATATCCTTTGAGAGAAACCATAACACATGAGCCTATTCTTTATTGTTTCCAGTTGGGAACATTGATGAACACGGTCAGAACAACTATTATATCCCAGGTGTCCGAAGAATGCCACCTAGTAACAACTATTTATAGTTTGTTAAAAGATGACTGAGATTTGTCTAGGGGTATTATTTCCCATGTTATTCATATTACATGATACTTCTTGCAACCTTCATTATAAGAAATAATACATTTCTGGATATTTTTTCAATTTTAACCACTTTTTTCCTTTTTCTGCAACTTCCAAAGTGCCATTCCTGTGCCCCCACCAGAGTCATCTGTGGATCATGTGTTAGTTATTTGCTGTGGTTGCTGATGGAATAAGAAACAGGTGGAGGGTTTTTATGTGGGCCAACCCCACCAATCATTCACCACACAAACTGAGTTATCTTTGTCATGGTTTGTGACATGGTGTAGACTTACCTGAGGACTTCCTTTGGCGTAACACAATAATAATACCCTGCTGTCCAAATCTTCAGATCATTTTATATTCTATAGATTGTATATTAAGCCAGCAAGATATTATTGAGAGTTTTTTTAAACAAATAAAAGGAAACTTAAATTAAGAGGGGTTAAGTTAACTTGTCTGGACTCATAGCTGATTAGAAGTGGGAGCCAATAACTTTTTTTCGATGCATGCTACCTTCACAAACTAAGAGTCAAACCTGGGAGTTCAGATTAGAAGGCAAACAAATACCTTAATAGAAGAATATTTGTAATGCAACCTTCATACATGGGGTGAAAATGAGGTTGGGTTTTGCACTAAATAGATTCAGGGGACTCACTTAGGTTTATAACTGTTTCCACCCTTGATTAGTCTTGAGGAATCAGGAAATGCACATATAATTTTATATATAAAACTTATACATAAACATATATTTATCCTATTAAAACCGTTCTATACTTAAATGACTCCCTGCTCAATACCATCAGGATAAAGTGAATAATTGTGATTATTGTGTGTGACATTTTCATGAACTGGTCTCTTTCCACACTCATCTCTCACCACCACCATCCTGACTCCATAATCTCCGTCCAGAGTGAACTATTTGCTATTTTTATTATCTATACTATATTTTCTCTCTGAGTGTTTTTTTTTACAGGTCTCCTGGAACACTCTCATTTCCCTTTTCTTCCCCTTGACTGGCTAACTCCTATTCTTTGGGCATTGTATTATTCTAAGTAGCTACTCTGACTTCCCATAGCTATGTCTGGTGCTTCTCACACTACCCTGTATTTGCCACTTACTGCAATTGTCTCTTCGCCTATTAGATCTTAAATTTACTGAGGAAGATTTGTTTCCTCTTCACCAATGTGGCCTTAGGATATATTATAACACAGTGATGATACCATGAAATAATAAGAAGTGTGTGTGTGAGTGTGCGCGTGTGTGTTTGACCCTGGTTGTTGTAACCAGGGTAAAATACGTATCTCTCAAGAACCAAAAAAGTATGGGCAATGCATTTCCAAGACCTCTGTAATTTCCTGAGTGATGGGAGTGTCTGACACAGAGCTCCTAATCCCTTGGAATTTCCTGGGTGATAGAAGCATCTTTCATTTTAATGAGGTGACTCTTGGAGAGCTCCTGGATGGGGACTGGTCACCAGAAAGACCATGCCGCAGTTGTAAAACTGGAACTTTCAGATCCACTCCCCATCCCGTAGGAAGGAGAAAAGAGCTGAGGGTTGAATTAATGAGCAATCATGCCTCCATGATGAAGCCTCCATAAAAATTCCTGAACTATGGGGGTTAGAGAACCACTAGGTTGCTAGACATGCAGAGGTGCTGGGAGGGCGATGCACCTGGAGAGGGCATGGAAGCTCCACACCTCCCTATGCTTCTCTTCCGTCTGCCTGTTCATCTGTATTCTGGTAATATCTTTTATAATAAGAAGGTAAACTAAGTAAAATGTTTTTTTGAGATCTGTGAGTGGTCCTAGCAAATTAGTCAAACCTGAGGAGGGGGTCATGGGAACCCCAATTTATGGCCGGCCAGTCAGAAGTACAGGTGACAACCTAGTACTTGTGATTGGAGTCTTAAGTGGGGGGCAGTGTTGTGGAAATGAACTCTTAACATGTGGGATCTCGGTCTTACTCCAGATAGTGTCAGAATTAGATCGAATTATAGGACATCCAGTTGATGTCTGCTGGAGAATTGGTTGTCAATGAATAAAACTCCCACACTGTTTGGTAACTGGAAGTGTTGTGCTGGGTATTGACTGTGTAAGAGAAGAAAAAGTGTTTATTTTTCTGACACAGGTATTATACATAACAGGTACTCAATACACATTTTGAGGTAATTGTAAAGGTAAAAATGGAAGACTTCAAATGTATGAATATACCAATGCAACCTGAAAAAAGGATTTCAACTACAATTGTTTAATCCTACCTCCTGATTCCTGACTATGGTCTACTTAGGAAGTAAAGCACAGGAAGTACATTCCTGGTTCCTCCATGATAATTCTGGCTAGACCTTTAATTTAGGAGAATTCAACATTCTAGGATATAAAACAAGAGACCGCATTATTATCTTTATTCATACTGCCAGTCTACAGTTCCCACTCAAGGCTCTTCTATACTGGTCTGATATAGGATACTTGGGCCTCACCTCAGTGTTTGTTACCTTAGCCACCCTTTATTAAAACAGGACAGGTATAATCAATAAAATGCTCAACATGGGAAATAGGCAGGGATATGAAAAGGAACAATTAACTTAAAAACATTCACTATATTACTTTCAGACTCAGGAAGTATTTCTAAAATACAACAGTAAAACACGAGGGTATATGTGTCTCTCAAGAAACAAAAAAGTATGGGCAATGAAAAAAAAAAAAACCAAAAAACCAACCTCTTTCCCTCAAAAATAAATAAATAAATAAATAGATAGATAGATAAAACCAGAATACTACAAATGGACTAAAACAGACTGAATCTTGCTCCCAGAGCATTAGGCACTGTTCTAAAACTGAAAGCCTTCAGGCCGGGCGCACTGACTCCAAGTGTCCACAGACCTGGCCACGTCCTATTACCTTACTTCTGCCCAACTTCACTTTTATGTCTCCTGACTGGCCTTTTGTGAAGGTAGAAGAACAGATATGAGAAGATTTGAGATTTAAAAAAAAAGAAAAGAAAAGGAAAGAGAAAGAAAGAGGGAGAGAGAGAGAGAGAAGAGAGTAAAGGGAGGGAGGGAGAAAGGAAAGAAGGGGAAAAGAAAGGAAGGAAACAAGAAAGGGAAAAGAAAAGAAAGAAAGGGATGAGACGGAAGGGAGAAAAATTTGCCTTCCAGTTCATCCACTTATAGGAGCCCAAAATAACGTTTTACGTTGGTCTACTGTCTTACAAATGTCTCTGTTAGAATTACATGATGGGATAATTTACATCATCCAAATTAAGGAATGCTTCAATATCATTTAAATGCACATGAAGGAAAACCAATTTCAATGTGCCCTTTATGTGTATTTCAAACTAGCAGATACCCAAACTTGCTGTCATATTACAGATTACAGAGACTATGGCATTTAAAGTTGTTCATTCAGAAAATTACAAATTGAAGCAAGAAATGAATAAATTACTACATTATCATCAAAAGGAAATTTTATACATGGAAACTATAAATGCTGGGAAAATACCAAAGCTTCAGAGCCAATTATTATTTTTTCCTTATTATGAATAAAAGGGAAGAGATTCTGACACATAAGCTGGTGTTCCACTATGAAATCAGCCAAAAAGGTAGAAAGAACAAATCAAAATAAAAATTCTCTGTTAGAACAATCTTTAATCTCCTCATTTTGGAATTGTGAAAAGGAGAAAAAAGTACACACCCACCCATACATCAGCGTGTATTTACTACACACAGTACTATTTGCATTTTTCCTTATCCAGTCAGGCAGTTTGTGCATATTTAATATCCCTCTTCCATTTTCATGCCTGTGAACAAGCAGGAACTACCAGCACACATGGGAACAGGATGTCTTATGCATATACAATGTGTACCCGAAGACGAAAGTTTTGATGAAAACTTGGAAAACAAATATTCATCTCATTGGAATACAATTTGTGAATTTTTCAGCAGTTTCATGAAAAACTGAAAACTATTTGAGAAAAATAAATGAGCAATTTCACACAACTCTAGTTTGCTTTCTCTTGTTTCCTGTTTTGCTCTGTTATGCATGGTAGAGAATCTTATAAAAAATGACTTATATTACTGACCCAGCTCTTTCTGAAAGTGGTTTTGTCACCCTTCAAGTCCTTAAAGAGTAATATGAAAGTAAAAATATGGAAGTGTTTGCATTGAGGAAAATGAAAGTTGAAAGGCACAAAGAATGGGGAACATAGAGACTGTGGATACTGACAGACATTGAACATCTAATGAACATTTCAAAATGGAACTTCAATGAAAAGAAATAGTCTGTTTTAGTGGAAAAAGAAGAATATTAGAAAATAATTCTTAGAAGAAATAGAGAGGATTTAGAGTTACTAAAACTTACAAAGGATTATAGCTTGTGGAATTCATAACCTAATTGGTAAAGACATTACTTGATATAATATTTAACCTAACACTAAAATGAAAATATATAATGTCCTATTGAAATTTGAGAATATGTTCAAAATTCAATGGTAAAATAAGCTCTAGCACATCTGAGAGAATTTTTCTCTTTCAAAAAACTGTCTTTAGATTTTTTCCCCTTTCTTTTCTTCTTTTCCTAAGAAGCGAGTAGTACAGTTTCCAGCAGGCTTGGAAGTTAACTTTCGTTTCCTCCCTCAAACATCAAAGATATGACCATTTCGACAAAGAATCACTGTAGATGAACCACACCTATTAGGAAAATGTAAAAGGAGAACTTTTCACCTTTGGCCCATCTTTTATTTCTTCTATAAATGATAATTCAGGGTAAAATAATTTATCGGTACTGAGATTCTATGTTAAAATCCATGTGTATCAAGTCTGTCCCAAATCAGTCATACTCCTAAGTTTGTGTTGGTCCATGAACTGGTAAAGAAAATCTCCAATCTGCCTCAGTATAGGGAACAAAAAACACTTGGATACAATCTCAAAGAAAGCTACTCTTGCCTTCATCTTCAACTGCCACCTCCAGAGGAAAAAAACAATCAAAATTCAAACCACAATATGTTAGTGTGGTAAGAGACTAATATGGGAATGTGTCTACAATGTCATGTTCACAAAACTTTCTTAATTTTAAGATATGACATAAACTGTCTGCAGTAGGTATAGTGACAGAGATAAATTTTATTCTGGTAAATATGAATTTACTAAAATAAATTTTACATGTAGGAATATTGATTTTCTCTGATGTTAACAATATTTTCATATTTGTTATTATTACATGAATGAGCCAGGGGAATTGCATCTATATAACACGGATTTGAGAGAGAGAAGTATTTTATCTGTAGTTTTAAAAGTAAGAGTTGCAATCTACTGAGTGTTCACTGTGTGTCATACTCTGCTCTAAGCCTTTCATAAGTTTTAGATTAGGAATTCTCGTGATAGTGCTTCAAGATCTAACTATCGCAATTTTCCACATTTAAACACACAGGCACGGAAAGGTTTACTGACTTGCACAGGACATACAGCCAACGATGGCAGGACCTGACACTAAACCTAGGCTGAGTGGAGCAGAATCAAGGGTTTAAATCCTTGCTTTTCTGCCTCTAACACATTAGTCTGGTTTAAAATTTGCTAAAGTTCTAGGAGTTAAAACAATTGTCTGAGTCATTTGACTAGAATTTTGCTTTGACTTTAGTCAAGTTTGATAAGCCATGTTACACTGATCGACAAAGAACGTAAGAGATAATATTATTAAATACATCAGTGGGACTCTACCCATTTCACCATGTACACTATACCATTTAAATTATTTTAAGTTATTATAAAACATTGGTTATGGCAAGAATGAAACATTTACGCACTATTATAAGATGTTTTGAGTGTAGTGGATGTATTATGTGGCTCTTTGTAAAACCTTAATTATGTAATGACCCTTTCAAACCTATATCGAGCTCTTAGTTTTATAGATACACACACAAACAATCTCTGTTTCCTTAGGTTCTAAATTTACGAGACACATGATGAAGGGGCCTAATATTTTACAACTGTGCCTACTGTCAAGAACCTCTTTAGATCACTATTTTATTCTTCAGCAAAGATCAATATAAGTCACTTATTGTGCATTTTGTGGGCAGAAATAGAAAGGAGATCATTGATGGGCATAATTCAAAATCACGTACTGTGTGGGAAAGTATTTGGGAGTCACTGTAACAATGAAAGTGGCAGCCTGTGAAAGTTATTTAGATTCATTTGGGGAGGAGAATGGCAGAATTAGCCACTCCACAAGACTGGACTGTCTCTATAGACATTTTAATGGCTAGCTTTGATAAAAGTAAATTTGCACAGGATTTCAAAATGTTTGAGTGATTTAAGTAATTTAAGCATTTGCTTATAGGTACTATTAGTGCCTCCTAAAATCCTGAGAATGTAGTAAAATTTGCTGAGCAACAGTATTTGGATGTTTTAGAGAAGACAGGAGAGAAACAATATTTTAAAATGCCATAAACAGTGATCCTTGAGAGGCAGAATTAATTCACTGTAGAAAACATGGACCCTGCATTAAAAAATGCTTATAATGATCCTTTCAATTTCTTCCTCCAAAACACATTCTACATGCTAATCAAAGTTTGTGGTACATCTCTTAGGCAATAAGTTAATTAAAATTATTATAACATATGATCACAGTGTAGTCACATAGCAGGCACACAAACACGTAAGTCTGATACATAGCATTCACAAAAAAGATTTATGTTGAATTAAGTGAATAACTATACATATTTATATGACATGATATAATTAGTTTTTATTAACATCTGCTATTTGCAAGGCAAAATGTTGATACTTTGTAAATATTATATATGAGGTAGGTGTTATTATTCCAGCTATACAAATAATAAATCCTAGGATCATATTTTCCATGTTTACTAAAAGAAAGTCTTCCTTATCTACATTTTGCCTTGTTTAGTTCTGACACAATTTCTTTTTGGCATTGAGCTTGTTTGTTTATTCTCCCTCACTTTGTAAAGATCCATTTGTTTATGTTTATTTATATTTTATATAGACATGAAAGAATATTTAGTGCTTATTCGTATGTAATCTTAATGATAATATATGCCCTCTACAAACTGTTAAGAGATATTTTATGGCATAGACAAATGTGTCAGATGATTTAGTTTGCTACCTACTGGAGATTAGGTAGCTCAAAGACACAAGAGTGGCAGGCAACTAATTAAAGTAGAAAGCAGCTAATATAAGACTTTCAAGCCCTTAATACACCAAAGAGAAAGCAAGACACTATAAAATAGATAGAGCATAAACAGCTATTTGCAGTAGATTTCATACAAAGTAAAAATGAAACACAAGGAGACCCATCAGTGAGCTACATTGCAAAAGAAAATGCTGTTAGTGGAAATGGTTGAGCTCTCTTGACTGGAGTTCTGGGTTGCAGCAAAGCTCCATGGGAGTTTATGGAGAAACAGCTGTTTCCTGAAGACAGAAATGCAAAAACACGGAGTGGGCATTTGCAGACGACAGAAATCCAACAGCTCATTGTCAGAATAGTGCCATTGGTACCATGAATGACTCCAGTCATCCATGGTCCCTTTTGCTGTGCCCTTTAAGTTGCCTTCCCTGTAACTGTTTAATTAAGTAATGAAAATTGAAAACACTGTAAAGGAATCAAATGTGTCTCAAAGCTTCATAGAAGAGTTGTGATATGTTTTCATAATCATGTTCTGGAAACCAGGGGGGAAAAAAGCAAAGTTAATTGCCCTCTTTAGGTGACTGCAAAACTCAGACAATTTAAAAAAATTATCCTGTTATTTCCAACTACCAAGTAAAGTGTAACCAAGGGCTGCTAGTAGCCAACTAGTATGATTTATTTTCCTGAGTGTAATTTTAACACTCAGAATGGTGAAGTTATAGGAGGAAGTAGATAAATGATCAAATAGGGGTTGACCCATGGCATCCTCATTAATTGTCTGCGTACTTTGACAACTACGACAAGAGGCATCGATTTTATGTTTGTTGCTATTTTTAGAACACCTAGCACATAGAGATTCAGAAGAGAAAAGTAAACCTTGAAAAACTTTGGGACATGGGGAGTTTTCTCATTTCTAAATATTTTGCTCACTCTTGTAGTAAACAGGATTAAAAAAAAAAATAAAAGAAAGCTCCCCTGTCCCAAAGCAAATTATCTTTTTCAAGGCATTATGAATACCTTAGAATTTGTTAAAAAGATTAATCTTTTAAAATATTATATATATCTTGAATGAATTCAAAGTCATTCATAGTTTCTTTTGTTGTTTCTCTCTCTCTCTCTCTCTCTCTCTCTCTCTCTCTCTCTCTCTACATATATATATATATATATATATATATATATATATATATAAGCACATCATGGTAGGCTGAAAGGACCCAAAGATATCCAAGTCCTAATCTCTGGAGTTTGTGAATCTTACATTACATTGCAAAAGCTACTTTACCAATATGATTAAGTTAAGAATATTGAGATAGGGGGATTATCCTCGATAATTTTCCTGCTGGGTCTGAAATGTAGCCACAATTGTCCTTATAAGGGGGAAGCAGAGGGAGATTCTGTAATAGCAGAGAGAAGGTGATATGATGACCTCAGCAGAGAGCAAGATTTAAAATACTACTCTGTGGACTTTGAAGATGGAGGAAAGGGACGTGTATCAAAGACTGCACATCTAGAAGCTCACAGAGGCAAAGGGAATATATTCTGACACCACAGTCTTAGCCTAGTGAAACTGATTTCAGACTTCAGGAACTGTCAGAGAATAAATTTGCATTGCTTTAAGCTACTAAGTGTGTGGTAACTTGTTATAGCAACCATAGGAAACTAATACGGCACACATAAATAGTCTTGAAATATTTAGAAATTGTCTACAAAGAAGATTGGCCTAAATTAAGAAAATCTACAATTATTTTCAAACATTAGTGTGTATAAGAATGATCTTGGGAGTTTGTAGAAAATCAGATTCCTGATCTTCCCTTTAATGAATCTGATACAACTGAACTGAGGAGAACCCAGGAGCCTGTATTCCAGCAATCCCCTGCAGGTAATATTCAGAACAAACATCGAAATACACTTACACTGACAGAGGAGCAGGACTTCTTGTAGTTCCTGGGTTGAATTATTTGCTTTAATGATTAAACTGCACTTTGTCAGCTAAAAGGCTAGTTGGAGAAAGAGTCTCTTCCTCCTCTGTGTCTCTCTTTCCTTCTCTTCTTCTCTTACTTCCTGGTGTTTCTACTCCCCGAGATCTGGTAAAGTCTAGTGATACATTTATAAAATTTTAGATACATCATAATTAGTAACTTCGCAATATTGCTAGAAACCCATTTAAGGTTAAAAGATACACAAAATATTTGTTTTCCATCACATATGTGAATTTCCCTTATGGGAAGAGTATAAATATTGTGGACCCATGTGCTTGAAATGAGGGACTTTGAGAAAAATGCACATTTAGCTATGTAGAATGGAACTGTATAAATACCACTGTTTTTGAACTTAGATTTATCTCTGAATCACTACTTTATCACTTGTATCTGTAATTGATTATAAGACACAAAAATGATCATATTTTTATACTTATTTTTTATTTTGAAAAAACCCATATAACACAAAATTTACCATCTTCACCATTTTTAAACATGCAGTTCAATAGTGTTAAGTATATTCATGTTGTTATGAAACAGATCTCCAGAACTTTTTTATCTTGCAAATCTGAATCCCATTAAACAACAACTCTCTTTTCCCCCCACCCCCAGTCTCTGTAACCACCATTCTATTTTCTGTTTCTATAAATTTGACTATTTTATGCCTCATTTAAGGGGAATCATACAGCATTTATCTTTTTGTGATTGGCTTATTTTACTTAGCATAATATTCTCAAGGTTCATCCATGTAGTATCATGTACAAGATTTCCTTCCTTTCCTAAGGCTCAATAATGTTTTATTTTATGTATATACCATATTTTCTTTATCCATTCATTCTTCCATAGGCATTCGGTTTGCTTCTACTGCATGGCTATTGTGAATATGAATATGTTGGAACAAATATTTTTTAAGACTCTGCTTTCAATTCTTTTGGATATAGACTTAGTGGGATTACTGGATCATATGGTCATTTTATGTTTAATATTTTTGAGGAAGCTTCATACCACTTTCCATAGCAGTTGCATCATTTTACCATTGCACCAGGAGTGTACAAGGTTTCCAATTTCTTTGTATCCTAACCAAAAATTGTCATTTTCTGTTTTTTTTTTTTATAGTAGTCATTCTAATGGGCCCGAGCTGATATCTCATTGTGGGTTTGATTTACATTACTCTGAGACTTAGTATTGTTGTGCAGCTTTTCATATGCCTTTTGGCCATTTGTATATTATCTTTGGAGAAATGTCTATTCAAGTTGTTTGCCATTTTTAAATCAGGTCATGTGATTTGTTTTTGTTCTTGAGTTGTAAGAATACTTTATGATGATTTACAAATATTTTCTTCCATTTCATAGGTTGCTTTTTCATTCTGTTGATTGTATCTTTTGAGACACAAAAGTTTTTAAGCTTGGGTAGCCAATTTGTCTGCTTGCTTTTGTTGCCTGTGCTTTTGATGTCATAGCCAAGAAATTATTGCCAAGTCCAATGTCATGAAGCTGTTCTTCTATGTTTTTTTCTTATGGTTTTATAGTTTTAAATCTTACATTTGGGTTCTTAATCCATCTTGAGTTAATTTTTGTATGTTGTGTAAGGAGGTTTATTATGAAGA
Organism: Indri indri; assembly: GCA_004363605.1. Classification (NCBI taxonomy): domain Eukaryota; kingdom Metazoa; phylum Chordata; class Mammalia; order Primates; family Indriidae; genus Indri; species Indri indri. The sequence goes on from RJWJ010005338.1 coordinate 41,961, forward strand.
ATTGGCTTATGTGACTATGGAAGATGAGAAGTTCCACCATCTGCCATCTGTTAACTGGAAACCCAGAAGAACTGGTGGTATAATTCCAGTCTGAAGACTGAGATCCAGGGGAGCTAAAGGTACAAATTTTAGTCTAAGGGCAGGAGAAAAGCAATGTCCCAGCTCAAGCAAGCAGACAGGCAGGGGGAAAATCATCCTTTTTTTTTTTGGTTCTATTTAGGCCTTCAGTGGATTGGATAATGCCCACTCATACTGAGAAGAACAATCTACTTTACTGACTCTACCAATTCAATTGTTAATTTCATCTAGACACATCCAGAAATAACATGTAATCTGGACACTTTGTGACCTAGTCAAGCTGACACATAAAATTAACCACTACAATAAGAGTCCCACTTCATTCTTTTTCATGTGGATATCCAGTTTTCCTGCCATTATTTGTTGAAGAGGATATCCTTTCCCCATTGAGTGTCCTTGGCACTTTTGTTGGAGATCCTATGACCATATACATGAGGGTTAATTTCTGTGCTTTCTATTCTATTCTATTGGTCTCTTTGACTATCTTCATGTCAGTGCCACAACGCTGTGATTACTGTAGTTTTGTAATATGTTTTGAACTCGGGAAATGTGAGTCTTCCATTTTTGTTCTTTTTTTTTTTTTAATTGTTTGGGTATAATGGCCAATGGGGTTCCCCTGAGATACCATACTAATTTTAAGATGATTTTTTTCTATTTCTGTAAAAAATGCTGTTGGGACTTTAGCAGAAGTTATACTGAATATGGAGATTGCTTTGGGTAGTACAGACATCGTAACAACATTAAATTTTCCAATCACTAAGCATGGGATATTTTTCAACTTATATGGGCCTTCTTTAATCTCTTTCATCAATGTTTTGACTACAAAACAAGTACCCAAGTATTTGACCTCCTTGGTTCAGTTTATACCTAAGTATTTTATTATTTTTGATGTTATTATAAATAAAATTGCTTAATTTCCTTTTTGAATTGCTAAGTGTTAGTATACAGAAACAAAACTGACATTTGTGTGTTGATTTTGCATCCTGTACCTTTGCTGAATTTTGTTTATTAGTTCTAACAGGTTTATTTTTGTGTGTGTATGGAAACTTCTGGGTTTTTTACATATAAGATCATGTATTCCATAAACAGATATTTTTACTTCTTTCTTTCTGATTTGGCTGCCTTTTGTTATTTTTATTTTATTTTATTTTATTTTATTTTATTTTTTTCCCCCTACTAGCTCTGTCTGGAACTTCCGGTATTAAGTTGAATAGAAGTGACAAGCATTGACATTCTTTTTTTTTAAAAATCTTTTTTATTTTTTTATTTTTATTTCAGCATATTATGGGGATACAAGTGTTTAGGTTATGTATATTGCCCTTGTGCCCCTCTCCAAGTCAGAACTTCAAGTGTGTCCATCCCCCAGACAGTGCACGTCACACTTATGTATGGATATACCCATCCCCTCCTCCCCGCTCCCATCTGCCCAACACCTGATGAATGTTATTACTATATGTGCACTTAGGTGTTGATCAGTTAAAACCAATTTGATGGTGAATACATGCGGTGCTTATTTTTCCATTCTTGGGATATTTCACTTAGTGGAATGAGTTCCAGTTCTATCCAGGATAATACAAGAGGTGCTAGATCACCATTGTTTCTTATAGCTGACTAGTACTCCATGGTATACATCTTGCCCTATTTCTGATCTTAGAGGAAAACCTGTCAGGTTTTCACTGTTGAGTATGATATTAGCTGTGAGCTTGTCATAAATGGCCTTTATTATGTTGAAGTAGTTTCCTTTCATCTCTAGTTTGCTGAGTTTTTTTTTTATCACGAAAGGGTGTTCAATTTTTTTTTAAGTGCTTTCTCTCCATCACCTTAGAGTATTGTATGGTTTTTGTCCTTCCTGCTGTTTATGTGTGTTAGTATGGTGTATTAATTGATTGATTTTCATATGTTGAGCCATCCTTGCATGCCAGAAACAAATCTCACTTGGTCATGGCATGTAATGCTTCTACTGTGCTTCTGAGTTCAGTTTGGTAATATTTTACTGAGGATTTTTGCATTAACATTCATTATAGTTTTCTTGTAGTGTTATTGCTTGGCATTGGTGTCAGGGTAATGCCAGCTTCATAGAATGACATAGGCAGTATTTCTTCCTGTTCAAATTCTTAAGAGTTTCAGGAGAACTGGTGTTAATTCTTCTTTATATGTTTTGTAGAATTCTCCAGTCATGCCATCTGGTTCTGGGCTTTCTTGTTTTTCATGGGAAGTTTCTGATTATTGATTCAATCTCCTTACTTATTATTCATCTGTTTAGGTTTTCTCTTTCTTCCTAATTTAGTCTTTGTAGGTTGTATATTTTTAAAGAAATTGTCCATTTCTTATAGGTTATCCAATTTGTTGGTATAAAATTTTTCACAGTATTCTCTAGTAATCCTTTTTTTCCAATTTATTTATTTATTTATTTTCTTTGTTTAAAAAATTTCAGAATAGTATGGGGGTACAAACATTTTGGTTACATATAAAGCCTTTGCATCACTCAAGCAAGAGCTACAAGCATGCCCATCTCTCATATAGTGTGCTCTGCACCCATTAGTTATGAGTTTACCCATCTCCTCCACCCCTGCCCCCACCTGCTTGGCTGCCGATGAATGTTCCTTACATGTGAGCACCTAAGTGTTGATCAGTTAGTACCAATTTGATGGCGAGTACACGTGGTGCTTGTTTTTCCATTCTTGTGATACTTCACTTAGAATTTCTATGCAATTGGTTGTATAGTCCCCTCTTTTACATCTGATTTTATTTGTGTCTCATCTTTTTTTCTTAGTTAATCTAAGGGTTTTATTATTTTGTTGATTGCTTCAAAAACAGAACTGTTAGGATTTTTTTTGTCCTTTTTTCTATTATTTTTCTATTCTCTATTTTGTTTATCTCCATTATAATCTTTATTATTTAGCCTTCTGCCAGCTTTAGGTTTGTTTATTCTTTTTCTCTATTTTCTTGGAGTAAAATGTAGGTTGCTCATTTGAGATTTTTTTTGTTTTTCTTTTTAATGTGCACATATATAAACTTCCCTTTTAATCCTACTTTCACTGCATCCCATAAATTTTAGTATGCTGTGGTTTTATTTTCATTTGTCTCAGGGTGTTTTCTAATTTCTCTTATGACTTGTTCTTTAACCCAGTTTTCCTTGTAACATTGAAATTCTAGTTTCATTCTACTGGAATAATAAAAGATACTTTGTATGATTTCATTCTTTTAAAATTTGTTTAGACTTGCTTTGTGTACTAACTTGTGGTCTATCCTGGGGAATGGTACATGTGTGGTTGAGAAGATAATAAGGAAATAATAGGAATTGAACAACACTATATAGACCAAATTGACCTAACAAACATAGGGCACACCATACTCAATAATAACAGAATAATGCACTTTTTTTTTCTTGCAGCATTTTGAATATATTATCCTACTCCCATCTGGCCTACAAACTTTTGCTGACCAGTTCATTTATACTCTTATGGAAGCTCATTTGTATTTATGAATCACTTTCTCTTGCTGCTTTCAAGATTCTCTCATTATCTCTGACTTTAGACAGTTTCATTTCAATCTGTTTATGTATTGGTCTTTTTGGATTTATTATAGTGTGTGTCATTTGAGCTTCACCTCCTTTATTAAATAATAGGTACTCTCAACAATTAGAAAATACTGAGAATCTAGTTATTCAGTAAGTCTTCAGATGGAAAAGCAGGACTTTCCACTATACTTCACTTGAAATAAAGCTATTTCCACACAAACCCCTAGAAATTCAGGCTCAGTGCATGGATAGTCTGAGTCTTAGAAATGTGTTATTTATAATTCGTTTTATACATTTCTTTCTTCCTTCAGTATATTCTTTTTTTTTTTTTTTTTTTTTTGAGACAGAGTCTCACTTTGTTTGCCCTGGCTAGAGTGAGTGCCGTGGCATTAGCCTATCTCACAGCAACCTCAAACTCCTGGGCTCAAGAGATCCTACAGCCTCAGCCTTCCAAGTAGCTGGGACTACAGGCATGCACCACCATGCCTGGCTAATTTTATATATATATATTTTTAGTTGTCCAGCTAATTTCTTTCTATTTTTTAGTAGAGACGGGGTCTCGCTCTTGCTCAGGCTGGTCTCGAACTCCTGACCTTGAGCGATCCACCTGCCTCGGCCTCCCAGAGTGCTAGGATTACAGGCGTGAGCCACCGTGCCGACCTTCCTTCAGTATATTCTATCAGGAAGGAGGGTTAGGCTCTCTAACAGTTCCCGTGGCCACTCTTAATAGTTCATAGAACAATAAAGAACTGGACACTGAATCTCTGTATAGGATGAGAATTTACTTTATTGAATAAAATTGCAATGAAATATTTTATTGGATGAGCTAGGTTCTATATGAATATTAGTTCAAAATATGACAATTTGGTAAACCAAATTATTTAATTGATGAAGTCAGGGAAAGATGTGAGATTAATTCCACAACTGAAATTACAGTTAAGAGCAGGTTAAATGTTATCTCTGTAAATAAAATAAAACCAACAAATTATGTGCAATCTTAACTTTGAGGATGAAAAATAGCTTACATAACGATTTTGGCTAAGTCTAATTATGACCCAATCTGTGAGGCATATTTTATAATATACTCACTAAAAATATTTCTCTTCTAATTATAATTATTTAGAAATGGAAATAATAATTATTTTCTTGAATGAAGCTGTTTTGCGCACGTTGTATTTGTAGTATTTTATAACCTTATAACCTAAATTAATATAAAATATATTATTCTAACCCCCAAAATAATGTTTAATATTCTTTAAATGAAGGTCGTTTAGATAAAATAAACCTAACTCAAAAATATTAATGTGCATACATCACATATCTATTCGTAGAATTATCAGCAAGTGGTAACAGAGCTGCCTCCGAGATTGACCTATACTTGCTTGTTATCCCTGCAAATCATTTCAGTGGCCCTTTCTCCATCGACAGAGTCACTCTTTTCCTAGCTCCTAAGTTCACTACCTTGAAATGATGTTTGGTTTTTCTCTTTTTTTCTCTGTATGGTCAATAATTTGTTATTCAATAAATCACCAATTTTTATTTAAAATGTCTTCAGTATTTGTTCCTTATTTCTCTTTCAACTGCCACTATTCAGGCCCAGGCTTACATACTGAATTACTGGAATAGCTTCTTGATTAATTTTCCTCTCCAGCCTTCCTCTTTCATTATTCCTGTAGCCGATGACACAGTCACATTTCTAAATTACTATTTTCATCATGCTACTTCTCGATGTAAAAACTTTCTATGATTGTCCTTGTGGGATAAATTCAAATTCCTCAGCCGGGCATGAAATCTCCTCCACCAGCTGACCCTGTTTGCTCCTTCAACAAATATTTATTGAGGGCTGACTGTGTTTAGCATTCTCAGTCTCTTATAACTCCAAATACCCTAAAGGATGTCACTTTCTTGTTAGATATTTGTGAAAATATTCAAGATGAGTTAAATAGCAATTTAAAGGTTTTTATAAGACAATGTGATGTTTGTGTGCATACTTGTATATAAACATATTTGACAAATATTATATATTGAATGCCAATGATACGATTTTATATTGCATTGCAGTTATTATAGTTTATAATGCATGTACAGATATGCTTTCTTATAATCCACCTGAACAATAATTAGAAGTAGAGACAAATCAGTGTTAAAAAAAAAAGGAACTGTGCAAAATTAAAAAAAAATAACTTTGTAATACAATCTTGAGAGATGGATCTGACCACAAATATGTCAGATTTATGGGTCATTATTTTGTCTGCTGATGCAAACATTATAGGTGTTTCAATTGCTACAACTATAAATGGTATATTATATATGCAACACATTTCCTCTTTCTGAGCACATGGGATGTCTGTAAGAGAGTCAGGTAAAATTCACAGATGAATTTTAAGATGAGAAATCTAAGGCAAAGGAAGAGTAAATAGCTCCAATATGGGTAGCATTGTTGGAAGCCTATTACTTGGGACGCATAATGCAGCTGAGATAACTGAGACGGCTGAGATGTGAGTGAAGGAGCTCATCATCAATGATCTTCCTGGGAGGTGCTTCCCAAGCATGGCTGGCTGCTGCTCATCTTTCATATCTCAGAGATTACCCTGAACACACTATCGCTAGCTACTTTCTTACCATCACTATAACCCTCATAACTTTTTCATTCTTTAATTTCAGGGTAGCTTTCTTATTTGCTTATTGCTTTTCTCTTTTTACTCAGAGCTAAAGTTTTCGAGGAAAGAGAACTTCTTGGCTTTGCTTATTTTACTTTCCCTAACATACTGTCTGATAAGAAGTATAATTTTAATAAATATAGTTTAATTGAATGGATAAATAAATGAACAAATTAATGCTCTACTTTTGGAAAAATTATAAGTACTTTTAAGTTTTAAGCTTTGTAGCTCTGTGAATTGGAAGGAATTGAGCATATCATTGACGTGCATGGAGGTTTTCTCTTTATAGATGTCAGGCTAAGTGCAGAGGTTGCACATACTTTATCACACAAAATCATTTAACTTAGTAGACATCTTTGGAGTCCTGGAAGCAAGAAGCTTCTATTGCATAATAAATCACTTTGGAAAGGTGAAATTATTATCCTTATTTTACCAATGGACAAAACAGAGGCTTAGAGAATTTCAGTGGAGAGTTACTTGAGGCCAGGAGTTTGAAACCAGCTTGAGCAAGAGTGAGACCCCCATCTCTACAAAATATAGAATAGAAAAATTAGCCAGGTGTGGTGGTGTACGCTTGTTGCCTCAGCCTGTAGTCCCCAATCTCCAGACCGTGGACTGATGGTGGTATGCTGGCCTGTTAGGGACCAGGCTGCAGAGCTTCCCCTGTCTGTGGAAAAATCGTCTTCCATGAAACTCAAGAAGGGAAGCAGTGGGGCGCGCAGCAGGAGGTTAGTAGCAGGCAGGGAGCAAAGCTTCATCTTCATGTATAGCCGCTCCTCTCCCCATCACTGGCATCACTGCTGCCTGAGCTCTGCCTTCCTCTCCTCACCCCCATCTGTATAAAAATTGTCTCCCATGAAACCAGTCCCTGTCACCAAAAAGGTTGGGGACCCCTGGAACCAGTTACTCAGGAGGCTGAGGCAGGAGGATCACTTGAGCCCAGGAGTTTTGAGGTTGCAGTGAGCTATGATGAGGCCCTTGTACTCTAGCCCCAGCAACAGAGACCCTGTCTCCAAAAAATGATTAAGTGTACATGCAGATACTCTGCATGCTAAAAAATGATTATCCTTCCATGTCATAAAATGATCCATAGTGTAAAAATATATTCATGGTATATGTTCTTGAATCATATATTTAAGTGGTTGACAGTATGCACAAAACAGCACTGATATCAAACAACATTACAATGAATCGCGGATTTATAGGAACTCTTATTTCAAAGAAATTTCAGAAGACATCTCATTCACAGTGAATGTGATACTTCAACCTTTGCTACAACTTATTTATACTCCCAAATGCCTTCTTTTGTTCTCTAAAATATAGAGAAGTGAAAATGTACTCAACTTCCTCATAACTGTCCTGTGTTCACTTAGATTTCTGGCCTTCTTGTGGAGAGTTGACATTTTGTGCCTATGTTGACTAGAGCTCACACAAACTGCAAATGTAAATGAGAACATCTCATGACCAAATTCAAAACAGCTCGCTTGTTTCATCCTTCAAATGAAAAAGCAATTAGCCATTCAAACCTGTGCTTTTGGCAGTGTCAATATAATTAATGAAGGTACAACAATTTTAAACACCATCAGCTAGCAAAGTTTTGTGTTTTATATGGTTAAATATAGTTCAATATTATACCTATAAGTTTATATTTTATACCTAATAAAATTAATCTTTGAGTCAATCTTACTAAAGGTATATAAAAGAATATAGAATAAGGCACAATTTTTTTTTTAGGGGAAAGGAGTATAAATATACCGGATAGATTCTGTGGTTTTTTTGAGTGGGCAAGGAGTATAGCAGGCTGCAGTTGCTCTAATTTTGTCCGTTTTTTGGCAAATAAAACTTAAATGTGTACAGATATCTCTCTTTGCTGAGCAATTTCACTGCAGCCTATAATTGCACCACTATTAGTGATAAATTCTGATTTACAGCTTAATTGGCCAGAAGTGAATATAGCCTCAAGGTCATTGCTATAAAGATAGCAAGAACTTTGGGGAGGTACATAAGTTAAGCAAAAGATTGTCTGGTGCAGCAAGTGCAGAAGATATGTTTAAAATATTAGGGTGCTACATGGAGCCATATTGTGCAGTGCTGACTCCATACATATAACACAAAAGGTCAATTTGAAGTGTTCACAGAGGTCCAACAATAAAATATTTTATATTTAACAACAAGAGTCTGTTTTTTTCTTTTTTTCCTGCAAGGGAAACTAATAATTACATGATGTCAAAAGGGAGTAAAAATGGACCAATTAAATCCTCCTGGAAAGTTACACTTTAAAAGAAACACAGCAGAAAATTGGAAAAAATAGAAGCAAGAATTTAAGCAACCTAGAATTGCATATGGAGCCGATGCATTTGAGAGATCCTGTTATTTCTCCATAAAACATAAGCGAAAGCTCAGAATATACCATGACTCTGAAGATGACAACAAAGATATTATAGAAAAGTTTGAAATGCACTACATTCTAAAGTGCAATGAAATATGTGAAAAACACCTTTTCTTACCATGAAAACAGAAAAAAAGAAGGTAGATCTCTTTGAACCATGAGCAATTGATTTTCAACTGGTGCTCAAGTCATGCAAATTTGAGCATGATTTATAAAAGAGAGAACAGCATGTGAAATTGCATCAGACTAAGAGTAGAATGAGCCTAGTCCCCAGAGACATGAATAAAGTGAGAGGGTGTAAACATTTTCAACTGCCTGCAGTTGAAGAAATACCCAGAAAGCTAACGAAACCTCTCCTATTAATATTGTTGCTTGTCACCAGGGACTCTAGCATATTTGCTGTGTTAAAAGGGTTTTAAAACTTCTCTCTAATGTTCTCATCACACAAAAAAAGTTATATATTTGAGGCAATAGGCTGATTAGTTTAATTTAATCATTCCACATTATATTCAAAAATCATGACACTGCTTTGTACCCCATAAATACATACAACTATATTTGTCAATATACAATAAAAAAACTTATTGAATAAAATTGTTACTATGTTAAATATGCATTATGCAGCAATAATATGGTCCTTATTTAATAAAGAATAGGCTCAGAAGTAGTCTCTTTTCACTCATTCACATATTTGAATTCGCATCAGCAGTTATGCAAAAAGGAAGGAAATATTCTTAAGGGAGAGAAAACTTGGGGACACTCAGTGAAGGCTAAGACTGTATTTAAATGTTGATGTTCTTTTTGGTTGGTGTTGACATATGGAGCAGGAAGCCCTGATAAGAGGCCTCCAGGGAATGAAGCATTCTCTCCACCGGCATGCATAGATTCTAGAAAGAGTGTGTCACAGGAGAGGAAAAAGAACAGTATTTCACATAAATGCTCTCTTGCAAGTGGATCTGTGGATACTTTCATCACGTGAATTGGCCTGCTTCCTGTATAGACTTTCTCTCCCTTGAGATAAACTGCAGTCTCAAAGATTCCAACAAGACCGCAATATTAGGAATTTATAAGGGATTATTCTTAGATTGGTGTTTTTCCCTTTTGATGCTCTTTTTCACCATAAGTGCTGGCTGTTAGGGGCTCCAGAGAGCCACAAAATCCCATTGTAAGTAAATCTATAGGCAGGCAAAGGCCTATTAAGGACAAATATATGTGAGCAATACAAGTAATTCAGTGCAGTTACCTTGACTCTGGCATCATTGGAACCAGGAGCTGAGACACTAGCAGTATTATACAAAAGTATTGTATGGAAGCCTCCATAGGTCCCCATTACCATCTAAAATCTGGCTTTTAAAAAGAATACAGCTCACAAAGAAACGTGTTGATAAATAAAGGTCAAACATTATCAAGTGAAAGGAGGAAGAATGAAAAGTTAACAGGAAATCATGAAGAAAGTGAAGGCAGTGGGGAAATATATTGGATCAAGGGCAAGTGGTCAGATGAGAGCTTGAGAGGATAAAGCAGATAAAGCAGAATATGGGAACACCTGAAATCATAAGCCGATTTCGCCCAGGCATGTGGAATTTTGTAGTGCTAGACTGACTCATAGAAGTGGCATGGGTGGTGGTAAAGGCATAAACAGTTTCAAAGTGTATCGCATTTCGTGACACCCGTATGGATTTCCACACCGTTTTCACTTCTCAGAAATTAAATGGAGGTGCATATAGTGCGAGAATTCCTAACGATGGGAATTTAAACGAGTTCTAAAATGCACCAGCTGTGTGACATTGAGGTAGGCATTTAATTTCTTTGCGTCTTAGTTCCTCTCCTGTACTATGGCATTCATAATATCTGTGAAATTAGATTATTTGGGTCTCTTCTCATTCTAAATTTCTATGATTTCAAACCTTTTCTCCTCTCATTTACTATTTTTTTTTTTAATTGGCATATCCACTTTCTGCCTCCTCATCTTCTGAGCTATCCATTTTCAAGCAGCCCGTAGTGGCGGCCACGGAAGTGCTCAGCTCAGGAGAGAAGGAAATGTTTATCCCCTGAGTTCCTCCACCTGCATATCTGAGCTCAGTATCTGGTCCCATGAGCTCTTACCTTTCCTCCCTATGGAAATAAGGCTTTCAGAGGAGTGCTATACGCTTATTTGTTTATTAGCATTCATGACATTTGCATTATTGGATGGAGAAACCAGAAAGAAAAGTCATAGCTCATGCATGCCATAAAATCTCAAACAATGATTGTGTGATGGAGTGATAAGGAATATAACGAAAACTACAGGCATCTAACAAAGCAAAGTGAAAGGAGCCTCATCAACCTTGGGACCTTGAGATGAATCTACACTGCACTTTGAATGTTGAGTGAGTTTAAGCGGACCAGGTAAAGAGGTGGAGAAAGGGCATTCCAAGAGAAGAAACCTTATGTTTTTAAGTATAGGAGAGAATTGGGATTCATGTTTTAGGTCAATTCCTGTGGTAGTATGGAGAAAAGAGAAGAGGTAACGCTGAAGAAAGGAGATCAGGCAAGAGTTGTTTTGCAGTTTATAGGGATTATATGTAAAATGCCTGAAACACAATAGGAGGTTTTTAAATCACTAGTCTCCAAACTCCAGGAAGTTAAGGACTGTATCTCCTTTATTTTCGTGTATCTGATGCACAGCAGGGAGCCTGGCATACAGCAGTCACTGACCAAACGTCTATCAAATAATATGTGTAATATCTGCAGCATAAGATCCCGCAAGTATCGGGCTCTCATTATTTCTTGACCCGGCTCATGTTATTGTAGGGTGATAAAATAAAGCAGGGAGAGGGATATGAGGTGTATAAGAGAGGTTGTTGTTTTAGACAGAGACCTAGACAAAGCTCACTGAGAAGATGGCATTTGAAGGATGTGAAGTACTTAGCCGTGTGGGTATGGGAGGTGAAGAGCAGGGAAGCATTACAGGTAAAAGAAATAGCACTTACCAAGGCCCTGAGTGAGAACTTGTCTAGAGAAATAGGAAACATCTTGTCCCTCTGGATTCAAGGCTACGAGGCGTGTGAGAAGAAAACAGAAACTTCAGGGAAGTAGTGTTTTAGGGGAGAGCCAGGTTTTAATCAGAGCAAGAAGGTGGAGGGAACTTTCATGGAAGTGATTTAAGTAAAGGTGATTCTGTTAATACATGACTTGGAATTTTAGAGAGCACCAAGAAAACAGTTTGAGTAAATGGAAAGCAGATAAGATAAGGGGCAGAAAAAACACCACAAAGAGTCCAGTGAAGATCAGAGCCCAGAGAATGGGGGATGATCTGGAAGCCTAAGATGTTCTGTGGCAACCTACCTTAGCAGGGGGCAGCGCCATGGTAAGCTTACCCATCACTGTCAGACTCAGATGCCAATGTCTGGGATAGTTGAGGGAGGAAGAGAAGAGCAATACCATCTCCTGCCTCTTTATCAGCACTTTATCTTCAATATTACCAACAATATTATGGAGTCATAATTTTTATAAAGCAATCTCAAAAAATAAGAATAAAGAAAGAAAAAAATAAAAGTACATAATAGGCACCTAAGCAAATATAGCCTAGTTAAAATAAATGATATGACCCCTATACGTGTGTTTGGTGGGAGCCAGAGCTAGCAGATTTTACGAGAGTAGGGAGTTCATATGCAAAGAAAACTTGGTGCAATGCAACCAAGCTCTATTTAGGTTCTCAAAGATGAATGAGCTTGCAAAGGTAGGGGATTGTTGCATGTCTTTCAAAGTGAATTCCTGGTGGGAACCTAGGTCAATCTCAGTTGAATGTTTTTAATGAGCTTTAAGAGAATTAGCATGGTCTCTTGACATTCTGATTAATTCTTGAGAAATGTGTTTAAAATACCCACAGAAAGTTATTTTTGTCTTAACAGAAAGTTATTTTTATCTTAACCATGATCGAAAATCAATTTTTGGAATAAAGTTGGTTTATATTCCTCAAGCAAATCTTAGCATTTTGCATTGGGAATTGTACATTATTCAGTGCTAGTGAGGTTTTAGACATCTGATTTAAAGGCTTAGATTTGTTACATTCTTTATTTTCTATCCCAGAAAATGCCCACGCCATGAAGCTCAAAGACGCCCATTTCCTTTCTTTGTTCTTTAAAAGAATGGGATTATCTCATTTCACAAAATGTGATGGTTATTTTTGGAATTATCCATTTTTTGTCTTTATTTTTTGTTTGCTTGTCTAAATTACATCAGTTGAAGATTGATGGGGATAATATAAAGCTAGCTCCTCCCCAAAAAACAGCTTCAATAAAATATAATAAAGTAAAACAAAAACAGGTACCTAGAAATGGTGAATTCTTATTCACAAATAACTTGTTGCCCATACATATATGTTCATGTACTTTAGTTGACTCTCAGTGGCATAATCATTGCCGCTCACTGAATAGGAAACTATTTTCTTGCTTTTAAAAATGTAATCAGAACACTATGCTGATGTTTGCTGAATGGATGAAGATAAGCATAGTGCATGGGTTTTAACCCTTTACAAAGGTTCTTTATATGCTACTTGCCTATGTCTTTGGCTTTAAGGCTAATGGGTTGAGGAAAGGGATGAGCTGGGGAGATGATTACTATATTTTCATATAACACTAGCATTCATTGGACTTTCACTTTGGGTCAGGTACTGCACTAGCTACTTTTCATTCATTATCTCAGGCAATGATCAAACCTAGGCAGACCAACTCTAGGATTTACATTCTTAGCCACTACATTTTGTTTTCCAATTCTCAGTTATTCACATACCATCATTTCAATCCTTACTAAGCCACAAAACACCCGTAATTTTATTTTAAAAAATAGTATTTTTTCTTTACATCGATCCACTTTTTCAAAACATATCTTTAACGTAAGCAAAGATGTCAATAAAATCAATGGTTTAATGTGTTAATGATAATTCTTTTAAATAAATATTAAAATAAAGTGAATGGAGGTTTTAAATAAAAAATACTATCAATCTGAATTATTAATTGATAATTAAATAAAATATATTGCTAAAATATTACCTGTTGTATCACTGGTGTCACATATCCACAGTTTAGGGAATACCATTCTGCTGTCATGTTTCCCATCCTAGGAGTATAGGTTTGAGCCATTGGACAGAGGATATGGAATATGCTTCCTTTTTTTTTTTTATTTCAGCATATTACGGGGGTACAGATGTTTAGGTTACGTATGTTTCCCTTCCCCCCCACCCCAAGTCCTAGTTTCAAGCGTGTCCATCCCTTGGATGGTGAGCATCGCACTCTTTGTGTATGCATAGACCCGTCCCCTCCTCCCTCCTACTCCCTCCCCCCTGCCCAACATCCAATAGATGTTATTCTTATATGTGCACTTATGTGTTGATCAGTTAATACCAATTTGATGGTGAGGACATGTGGTGCTTGTTTTTCCATTCTTGGGATACTTCACCTAGTAGAATGTGTTCCAGCTCTATCCAGGAGTATACAAGAGGTGCTATATCATCATTGTTTCTTAAAACTGAGTAGTACTCCATGGTATACATATACCACATTTTATTAATCTACTCATGTATTGATGGACACTTGGGTTGTTTCCACATCTTTGCAATTGTGACTTGTGCTGCTATGAGCGTTCGAGTGCAGGCGTCTTTTTTATAGAGTGTCATTTGTTCTTTTGGGTAGATGCCCGGTAATGGGATTGCTGGATCGAATGGTACTTCTACTTGTATCTCTTTAAGGTATCTCCATATTGCTTTCCACAGAGATTGCACTAGTTTGCACTCCCACGAGCAGTGTATGAATGTTCCTGTCTCTCTGCATCCATGCCAACATTTATTGTTTTGGGACTTTTTGATAAAGGTCAGTCTCACTGGAGATAAGTGATATGTCATTGTGGTTTTCATTTGCATTTCCCTGATGATTAAAGATGTTGAGCATTTTTTCATATGTTTTTGGGCCATTATTCTGTCTTCTTTTGAAAAGTTTCTGTTCATGTCCTTTTCCCACTTTTTGATAGGGTCGTTTGATTTTTTTTCTTGTTGATTTTCCCGAGTTCTAAGTAGATTCTAGTTATCAACCCTTTATCGGATTTGTAGCATGCAAAAATTTTCTCCCATTCTGTAGGTTGTTCACTTGCTCTTGTGACAATTTCTTTGGCTGTGCGGAAGCTTTTTAATTTGATCAGGTCCCATTTATTTATTTTGGCTGTTGCTGTGATTGCCTTTGGGGTCTTCTTCATAAATTCTTTGCCTAGGCCAATGTCTAGAAGAGTATTTTCAACATCTTCCTCTAGAATTCTAATAGTTTCACTCCTTAGGTTTAAATCTGTTACCCAGCATGATTTGATTTTTGTGAGAGGTGAAAGGTGTGGATCCTGGTTCAGTCTTCTACATGTGGCTATCCAGTTTTCCCAGCACCATATATTGAATAAGGATTCTTTTTCCCCAGTGTATGTTTTTGTCTGCTTTGTGGCTATATGAGGATGGTTTTATATCTGGGTTCTCAGTTCTGTTCCACTGGTCAATGGCTCTATTTTTGTGCCAGTACCCAGCTGTTTTGATTACTACAGCCTTATAATAAAGTTTGAAGTCTGATAAGTTGATACCTTCCATTTTGTTTTTATTGCCTAGAATTGTTTTGCTATGGAATATGCATAAATTTTTGCAGCAGATTCCAAAGGGATTTGAATCACACAGAGTACTCAACATGATTCATTGGAATGTTGAAAGATATTAAACATTTGTATGGATTTATGTTGTTTTCATTGCTTTTAGTTTCTATTTTGTGTGCTTTACAATGTATATAATGTACAATTAGAGCTATTTTTAATTTATAAATATACAATACTGTGGAATATAATCAATGTTACGGTTTGGATGTTTGGCCTCTCCAAATCTCATATTGAAATTCGATCCCCAGTGTTGGAGGTGGGGCCTGGTGGGAGGTGTTTCAGTAATGGGGTGGATCCCTCATGAATGGCTTGGTGCCCTCCCTGTGATAATGAATGAGTTCTCTCCCTTTATTAGTTCATGCTGAGAGCTGGTTGTTTAAAGGAGCCTGGTACCACCTCCTGGCTCTCTTGCTCTTTCTCTTGCCATGTGACACGCCTGCTCCCCCTTCACCTTTCACCTTGATTAGAAGCTCCCTGAAGCCCCCACCAGAACCAGATGCTGGTGCCATGCTTCTCATACAGCTTGCAGAGCCATGAGCTAAATAAACTCTCTTTCTTTATAAATTACCCAGCCTCAGGTATTTCCTTTCTTACAATGCAAAATGGACTAACACGTCAACAACAACAAAGTCTTTTACTTAGTGCATAGTGATTTATACTGTCCTTGTTCCTTCACCCTATGTCTGGCTTCATGGCTTTTACTTGAATGAGGGGAATCTGGTTGAATGTTAATTGTCATCTTTCTACAAGTCTTTGAAAAAAATCCATAATCCTTGACGCCTGTAGATATTCAGTGATAAGATATTTTCATATGCTCAGCAAAACTTAATGGTTTATTCAAAATTTTTGTTGCACAATATTTAACACAAAGAGGAAAAACCAAAAATAATAATCTAGAATTTTGTAATTTTGAAATCCATAAAGTTCAGAAAACAGAATCTTTTTAAATAATTTACTTGATCATAAAACCAGACTGGACATGGAATTGTTTGACAGTCCAACCTGATTTGAGCTGATGTGAGGATGTTTATGTTCTTTTGTGCCATTTAATATGAGTATATGCATACGATATAGAAATATTTGACTATGACGTACTGCCCCAGATCTCACTGGATGTGTTTCTAAAATCCTAACAACTGAGAATTCTAAGGCATATATTGCTTCAAGAATTTCAGACCCATAGGTCAATGCCCTATGCACTTTGTTAAGATCATTTCATAAGATTATGCCTGGAAACAACTGCATTGAATGAGAATCCCCAGGAGCCAAATCCAGTATAGCTTTAGATATTATTTGCCCAGGGATTATAGAAATGCAAACATTTCCAGCATTTCTGGCTGGATCACTTTACATATTAGTTCTTCTCTAAATCTGACATTTTGTGATTCTATGAAATATTAACAAAGATGTATATAACCAAATATAAATTATCCTTTGACTATCAGCCAATTCGAATTAGCCTTATACTCACTCTTATTTTCCAAGTAAGATTATATCTCATGTTTTGATTCAGTTAATAACTAATGTGGGTTATTTGGCCCCATTTAAAATTTATTTTTTAAATGGAAACTTATTGAGCTGACCAGGAGTTACAGTTGACTAATACATAGAGTTTAATTGAGATATTTAAGCTATGCTGTTGATTGGTAGTTTTGAAAAATGCGAGTTCATTTAATACCTAATGTGAAGGCTATATTGCAAATGCTGGTGGATTTTACTGAGACAGGGGAACTAAAATAACAAGCTCATAGACTCATCTCAGAAGACAAAGATAAACCATCAATAAACATGCTAGTTAAGTCACTATTGAGGAAGAGCTGTAAAAGAGATGACATGACATATAATAGCAATTATTACTAAGATGGAAAAATCTGGAAAGCCAGGGCAATTTTGAGCTAAGAATGGTAATATAATTAGAAAAAAAATGAAAACAGTTCTGCATGTACACTCTGACATCACCATTGAGGCTGCTTTTAAGAAGAGAAAGTTCAAGTGAATGTTAGTGCATGGATTGACATAAAAATGGAGAGAATTAGTAGCACACTACCATTCTTAAATATTTTATATGAATAAAAAATTTACCAGAGGATTTAAATTCTTTGGAATTTAGGAATGTTGTGGCTTCAAATGATATACCAACACATGTTCACAGAAAGTGCTAACAGACCACCAGTAAAACTTTCTGCAAATGTAGACTAAAGTATTCATGTTCTGAGCTGGCTAGAGGCATACACACCAAGATGGCTAAGGAAAATCATGACCACTGGAACTGTTCCTAGCTTGAGGCTTTTTAAAAGACATTTTCTGTAAGTCTGATGAAGAGAGTTGATATTATTTTTAGACTAGAAGTGTCAATAAGGTCATTTTGAAGACATTAGTCTAACTTCCTATAATTTATTCATAAATTCACAAGGGGTTATTTATATACATATTCATATGCTTTACTTTCTTATTTGTGTCTGCATGTGACCCTCAAAGACTTCTCAGTTCTGCCCTGGTTCACTATCATAGCCAAGGAGATGACCTTAACACCTCAGTCACACAGTGACTTTCCTCAAGATTGGAGGTTATTACTCTTGCAGGGAAGCAGTTTGAATAAAAGTTAGATTTTTATTTGTACCTATATTATGTATTTAAGAAAACATACCCGGACACATGTGGGAGTAGAGGCTAGTATTACATTGTGGAACCTATGGGATTAGTGACCACAGAACAGAAGGAACCAGTAGGAATTCAGAAATCAGGGAAGTAAATTAGAAAGAGACTTTGACATCAGAAGTGTGGATTTTCATATGCATTTTCTCAATATTGCTTCCTGCTCTGTAGACTTTTGACTCTATTGGTATTCACCACCATGTTACAGCTGAGCATCTATGGTCCTTAATTGCTTTGCAGTTTGCCACAAGCAGTGAAGGCTTTAGTAAACAAGACACTGGGAAATTTGCTATGGTATGGTTTGCATTTTTATTGCACTTTCATTTTGATTAGTTAAATCCATTTTGCAGTTGATACAGTTAATGGGACTAATTCTCTTGATAATTAGTGTAAATTGCTCACTTTTAGGGTTACATATCTTTAAAAAAAAATCATAATAAATAAATAAAGGAATTACTTTGGATAGTCATGGCCTATTTAGTAAATTTCACCTTACAGCATGCTAAAGGATTTTAGAGTAGCCTAAGATATTCTAATGTAGAGAAAGAAAGTTACCTTTCTTACAATTTCTCCATGTTAAAAAACTAAATGTTAATACTTACATATTTAGCAATGCTATAAAAAAAATACTGATTACTGCTGTTTCCATAAGAAAAATAAAAATACCAAGAAGATAATATGAAGCTTCACTGAGCTTACTTTTTTAAAATAAAAATCTTATTTTCAAATAATTTTAGATTTACAGAAGAATTGCAAATATAGTACTGACAGTTCCCATATAGCTGACATCCAGTTTCCTGTATTACTATCTTACTTTTTCTTACCTATACATTGTGGTACATGTGTCACAATGAATGAACTAATTTGATACATTATTATTACTAACTGAAGTCTATACTTTACTCATTTTTCCTTAGTATTTACCTACTATCATTTTCAGTTTCCAGCATTCCATCTAGGATACCATATCACATTTCATCATCATGACCTCTTAGACTATAGATTCAGAAAAAGCACTTAATAAAACTAAACACCCATTCTCAAATTAGAAATAGAATGGTTGATTTCTATCATACTCAGAGCTAAAAATCTCTCTTCAAAGAAAACATGAGACAACAACTTTCTGTTTTTTGAGGTAGAAAAATAACATATTTCATTGGGCAGAAAATTTACTAACTATGAAGGAAAAATAAATGGTAAATGAAGCATCATCAATCTAAAACAAAAACTAAAACTTTCTTTTCATTAAAAGATACCACTAAGAAAACGGAAGCCACAATATTGGAAAAATTATTTGCAGTAATTGTATCTGGCAGTAGTCTTGAATTCAGAATACATATAGATCTAAAAAAATCAACAATAATAAGACAAGGAACTCAATAAAAATTAGGGAAAGACTTGAATGGACACTTAAATGTCTACTAAACACTTGGGAAAAGTTGTCATCATTAACCATTAAGGACATACAAATTAAAACTACACAAATTCAAAGTACTATGCACAACACACACATTAGAATGGCTAAAATGAAAAAGTATAATAAAACTAAATGATGTCAAGGGTATGAAGCAACTGGAAATTTCATGTATTAACAGTGAGGGTCTAAAATGGCAAAACCACTTTGAGAATTGTTTCACAGCTTCTCATGAATTTAAGTATACGTTAACCAATTAGCCAACAATTTCATTCTAAGAGAAATGAAAATATACATACACAAGAAGACTTGTAAAAAAATGTTTCAAACAGTCTTATTCATAATAACCCAAACTGAAAACAACCCATATAGCCATCAGTAGGAGAGTGGATAATCAAGTAGTGATATAACCAGAATATGGAACATTACATATTTATTCTTCTCATCTACTTAGAGGGAATAATTTCATCTGCCCATATTCTCAATATTATGTTGGATGTTACTTTGCAGTACTTACTTAAATCTATTCTTTTCCTGACCAGGCATCAAATCAGGTTTTCTTTCTCATTTTTATTTTTTATTTTTTTTACTTAAATTACTTCAAAATGCAGGATTTAAAAAAATGTTTTATTTAAATATTCTGTGTTAACAGTTTCTGTTAGTTTTTCTGCTGTAGTTAAGATAGCAGCATTCAGTGGTTAGTTATACTGCCCAATGGTTCCTGCTTGGAATTTATGAGAGAATGCAACTTCGAGAGACTTCTCTTGAGGACCAATTTTTGTTCCACCTGCATCCCCTTTCATTTCTTAGTATCCCATAATACAACTATTTGCAATTACAGCCTATAAAATAATCACTCTTCTGTCCCGTTAACTCTGTGTGTACTCTGACCTCCCTTCTGCTAACACTACCCATTGTATTATTGGGAACCTTGATTCTATCAATGATGGTCAGTATACATGTATATGAACTTAGGAAAGAAATTAAGATCACGACTAACCTGCGAATGCTGGTAATTTGGGAGAATGAGGTATGCAGGAGTGAGGCATCAGAGGGGAGTAAGCAACATATACTTTGGCAGAATTACATTTTTATCATTATATAATTTACCGGAAAAAGTTGGGGCAGGGTTTTTAAAAACTTTTGCCATCTTTTCTGGGAAGTCACCCTCAACTTTTCCTCTTCACTGGGACGTGTATTTTACCTGTGAAAATTCGAATTATTTTTTGGCAAATATCCTTTCCCTCTCACTCCCACAGTGAGTGGAATATACTCAATTCTTGATGTTAGGCTTTTTTATATGATTGCTTTGGCCAAAGGAATGACAATATGACACACTCAGGGGCCTTATGTATCCTTGTTCAGGTTACCTCAGCTGTCATAAGAAGAGCATGCTATAGGTAAACTTTCCTCTTTAGCATGGGCCCCAGCAAAAAGTATGTGGAGAAATCTTGAGCTCAACTTGCAGCCTGGAGTTAAAGCCCAGGCAAATCACAGCCCTATAGTCCTTGCCTTTGGCTAATGACATGCCAATATTCTCTTGGGTGCTATAGCTTAAAGACATCCCAACCACAGGAAGTTTGCATGAGAACTACTTAAAAATAACTATCTCATAAAATTATGCTACAGTGCTTCACATACAGTAGATGTTCAATAAATATTTAAAGAATGTTGACATATCTGAAGAATAACTCTAATCGGGGAAATGGTTCTCTAATGGGGGAATTCTGATATTATGACTAAACATTAAATATTTTAAAGTATTTAAAAGGAAAAAAGTATGCCCACTTTCATAAATTCTTCTTATAATACCGATTTCTACTCATAACTTTGGAAGTACAGTATCTCTTGTTGTCTAGTTATAGAAACAACTTTTAGTTATTTCTTTTCTAGTTGCAGTATTTCATCCTGAATAAAAATTGATGGTATGAGAGAGAATTACAGCTTCAGAAGAATTGATTATGTCTATACAGGCATATTAACAGAAGTAAAATGACCTACTCACCACCTCTAATGTTTCTATCAGTGACCTTTGTGTAAAGGCAACATAGCAGATAATTTTTCCTAAGTTTCTGAATTGTGCTTTTTATCTCTAAGTAGCAACAATACTGCAAAAAGCATCACAGTGCATGTTAACATGATCTTTGCATGACAAGGACAGTCATTTATTTCCAATGAACAAGTCGGTCACACAATCAAAACAATTTTTTTTTTCCCCTTTGGATTTAGCACCAGTTTTGTTGACAGCATGACATTCTCCCAGAGAAGGGCAGTTAGATCTTTTACTATGTTCACTGAATTAAGCTGAATGAGAGAAACAGAAAGGGAAAAAAATTTCAATCAAAGTCTCTACCAAAAATATTCAATACAGCCATAACAAGTTCAGTTAAGCAAAACAAATAAGATAATTGATTATTACTTTTAATCATTTTGTTTTCAATTACTCCCTAGAGAAATGACACATCACATAAATGCTTCTAAAATAAATTAGCGGTAAAGTCACAAGGCAAGAAGAAATACACATATAAACGATCCCTGTGATATACCATAAGACTACAGATTTTTTTTATCATGAGTTCTTTGTGGCACCAAATAAGTGGAAGATTTGTGTAACTTGCATATACAGGTATTTTACAATTTTATTTTAGTCAGCAATTTTATCATTGTAGGTTTATGTGTTTAAATTCCATATTTCAGCTTTGTTCATTTAAAAAATAGCAAAACTAGGCATGAAATATGCATTCTTCTTATATATACATAGCTATTAAAGATAACACATTATGCAGTAGAAACATAATTATCCCTTTAGAGTTTAGATAGAAATTCAGAAGAAACTTGTCTATGTTGAAATGCTAAGTTCTGGAATATATGACCTTCCCTGACTACTCGCAATTTCCCTCCCATAGCATTTATGCGACATCTATCACAAATTTATACACTTAACATATTACGGATTTCCCTGCATTACATATTATTCAAATGTCAGGGCTGCACCTAGAGGGCTACATAAACCCCCTTTTCTGAGTCCCTGCTGTGCCTATCACAGAGCTGGGCATGTCATCCATCCTCGGGAAGGACTTACTGATGATATATTTGTTCTTGGTACACAGGGAACTGCAAAAGGTTCGGAATTTTTAGTGCCTGGAAACACACCTTTACTAAATAGTGTCCTAGCCAATGCAAGCTGCCAATGTTAGGGCAACATTTATATGACCTCATTTAGTCAATTCAGTTAAAACATCAGGGAAGTAACTCTGTGACAAAACTCAAACAGACCAGAGATTGCTGATTGGTTGCTTGTCAATTTTCTTCTTAAAATTGTGGTATCATGCAGCCATAAATTATATGTGTTTCTTTTGTGCACTCTTATTACAACTTTGGCTTAGCAAGTACATGAATATATGCATTCTAACTTTCAAATCAGATTTATAACTGGAAAATACATTTTCAGAAAATTATGCCCTCACCTTTTTGTACATTGAAAAAATGTGAAAGAAAGAGTTATAAATTACCTTTAGAAGTAGTAAAAAAAGTAACTCTTCCTGACTATATAAAAATCTATAGCAATAATAGCATTACTATATGTAAGAGAGGTTCATATTGGCAAGTTATAACCCCTCACCCAAAAATCTACTCCTGTGGAAAGCTATAAACTTTCTATTAACCTGGAAAACTTTTTCATTTAAACTAAGTAGGAAAAATAATAAGCATACTACCATTTACATTAGGTTCATAAATTCAAATTACTATTCCTGGTTTTGATCAAATTTGAAAATTTAGTGAACATTATACAACCCTAATAAATCTGTAGTCATAATTTCATAGGTTTTTTTTAACTTTTAAGGCTTTATAAATAAAATAAATTTGCTCATTATATAATATTTTGAAAATACAGAAAATTTAGAGAGAAAACATAAAGAACCATAACTCTGCTTTCCAAAGGTAACCATATATTATTGTATTTCTTCCCAGCTATTTGCCAAAGTGAATCTATGTTTAATACAGATCACTTCATCTTGTTTTTTCACTTGATGTTAATTTATATGCATTTTATATTGCTAAAACTCTTAAAAATGTTTAATGACTATATTATGTCTCATGATATGGATGAGGCATATATTATTAAAAATTTCCTTTATTTTTACACATTTTGGTTTTTTCCCATTTGTAGTACCTTCACTGAAAACATTATACAGAATTATTAGGTTGGTGCAAAAGTAATTGCAGGTTAGCATTGTTGAAATTTGCTGTTTGATATTGGAATATATTCTTAAATAAATGTGGTTATGCTACACACCACTTTAATGTGCATTTCTTACTTTGTGTTTTTTATTGCTAATGACTTACTACTTGCTGTCCATTTTGTATTTATTTTAGACTATGGAAATGATGTTACACAAAAAGCAAATTCGAACTATTTTCTTATTTGAGTTCAAAATGGATCGTAAAGCAGCGGAGTCAGCTTGCAACATCAACAACACATTTGGCATAGGAACTTCTAAGGAACGTACAGTGCAGTGGTGGCTCAAGATGTTTTGCAAAGGACATGAGAGCCTTGAAGATGAGGAACAGAGTGGCCGGCTATCGGAAGTTGACAGCGACCAATTGAGAGCAATCGTGGAAGCGGATCCTCTTATAACTACATGAGAACTCAATGTCAACCATTCTACGGTTGTTCAGCATTTGAAGTACATTGGAAAGGTGAAAAAGCTCAGTAAGTGGGTGACTCATGAGCTGACTGAAAATCAAAAAAATCATCATTTTGAAGTTTTGTCTTCTTTTATTGTATACAATGACGAACCATTTCTTATTCAGATTGTGATGTGCGACAAAAAGTGAATTTTATATGACAACTAGTGACGGCCAGCTCAGTGGCTGGACTGAGAAGAAGCTCCAAAGCACCTCCCAAAGCCAAACTGACACCAACAGAAGGTCATGGTCACTGTTTGGTGGTCTGCTGCTGGTCTGATCCACTACAGCTTTCTGAATCCTGGCAAAACCATTACATCTGAGAAGTATGCTCAGCCAATTGCTGAGATGCACTGAAAACTGCAATGCCTGCAGCTGGCATCGGTCAATAGAAAGGGCCCAAATCTTCTCCACCGTAATGCCCGACAGCACGTCACACAACCAATGCTTCAAAAGTTGAACAAATCAGGCTACAAAGTTTTGTCTCAGCTGCCATATTCACCTGACCTTTCGTCTACTGACTACTACTTCTTCAAGCATCTCAACAACTTTTTGCAGGGGAAACACTTCCACAACCACCAGGATGCAGAAAATGCTTTCCAAGAGTTCGTGGAATCCCGAGGCATGGATTTTTATGCCACAGGGATAAACAAACATATTTCTCATTGGCAAAAATGTTGATTGTAAAAACCGTTGATTGTCACGGTTCCTATTTTGATTAATAAAGATGTGTTTCAGCCTAGTTATACTGGTCTAAAATTCAGGGTCTGAAACCACAATTACTTTTGCACTAAGCTAATTGATGGCCATAGATACAATCTGAATTTATTTTATTGTTTATTCTTTTTTAAAAATAAAAATTATATATTCACACAGAGAATCACAGAGTTCTAGAAATTGTAGTCTCCTGTTCTTCTCCTCTCTTTCTCCCTTAATCGAATATTATCAACTCTGTCCGATAATTCACTGTTGCTTTTTAAAACATCATACCCTAAATTAACATGTTTCCCTTTCTACTTCTTAAATTTGTGTTTGAGGCATTAACTGTAACTTTCCACCATGGAGGATGACAATGTAGCTTTTATTCCTCTCTCAGTCTCCTCCACACCATACTCCCATCATGTCTGGCTCATCTTAATGCCTATAAAGCACAGTATTAGTAATTTCATGATTAGTACTTATAAATGTATATAATTATACTCATATGCCACCTGTTTTAATCTCTGGAAACTTGTAGAATTTCAGAGCATCCCCAGCTTTCTGAAATTACAAAACAACGTGCCTTGGTAGATACTGGTGTACTTGCCTCTAGTGTGCCGAGTACTGTGTGCTCTGCAAATTCACTACATCAGTTCTGGGAAACATTCTTGTTTTATTTCACTGGTATTCTCCTTTTTTATTTTGACTCTCTTTCTGGAACTCTCAGGCACTATTAAACTTTTGGGCAAGTACTCTATGTTTTCTTACCTTTGCTCTCCTATATCCTGCTTGTTTTTTATCCAATTTTCTGGGATGTTTCCTCAACTCTATTTCCCAAACCTTTTGTTGAATTGTCCATTTCAGCTATCATACTTTTTATTTTCAAGAGATCTATTTCTGTTCTTTCAAAAAGTAATATTTCATTCTTGTTTAGGTGGTAGTAATTACTATCACCTCTCTTTAGGTGCATATGTATTATACACTATCTATTATATATATTTTTTTCCTTTGCTGTGAATATGTCTATTCCTTCTAATTGTTGTTGTTTTTTTATTTTGTCCCTGTCTTTCAAGTAGTTTTCTGCAGCCTGTGTTCAGTTGTTGCTGCTTGATGACTTCCTGGAGTGTGATTTGATATCCTTGTATCTTTTATGCTAGAAATAAGTGTGATTTTCATTCATCCCAATGCTTACAGGAGGTGGGTCAGTTGGAGGAAACATGCTAGTGGTTTCAGCATTTGGTTAAGTATATATTTTCTTCTCCATTAACTCTGCCTAATTTATGCAATCCAAAAACCTCTGTTTTGCACTTTCTAGAGAACAAAGTCCAGTCTTTTCTAAAGAGGGAGTGGTTAAGTGATAAGAGATAATTGTTAGATTAAAGTTGAGGTGGGGTCTTGGAGTGAGAATGGTTCTAACAGCTTCATGAACAAATTTTCAAGCAG
Source organism: Indri indri (assembly GCA_004363605.1). NCBI lineage: Eukaryota > Metazoa > Chordata > Mammalia > Primates > Indriidae > Indri > Indri indri. The sequence continues at coordinate 68,168 of RJWJ010005338.1, forward strand.
TATTCCTTATTTGAAATTCCCTCCTTTTCTAGGTATCTGAATTCACCAATTATTAATGACATTGTGATTGAGCCTATTTCTGGTCTCCTAAAACTTTCTTCTGGTTTCTGTCTTCTAAAATGTTGTTCTTTTCTTTTTCTTTACCATTCTTCTTGTCCTTGATGCATTTTTGTTTAAAAAAAAAAAAATCCTATTCTTTCTGTTTTCTCCAAAGTTAGTGGTCATGTCCTCTGTCCCAACCAAGAAGTCAAAAGCCTCAACTATAGATGCTTTGTGCCAATTTGCTTTCCAGAAATGCTGTACCAATTTACATTCTTATTAGCAGTGCCAGAGAGCTCTTATTACTTATTTCATAGTATGCTTGTCAACAATATTATACATTTTTCTTCATATTGACAACTTCGTAGGCACAGAAAGGTCATAATTTAAAACTAGAAGAACTGGAGAAAACATCCAATCTAAACTCTTTACTTTAGAAATGGAAATAACAAGTGCTCCATAAATGAGTGAAAGAATGAAGGTGACTAAGGATCAGAGCTATTTAGTCTAAATAATTCTGAGTAAATCACAAATGATCCACGGACATTTGATATAATCATAGCTGATTAGCCTTCCGTTTTTATTCCCACTCTGTTGAGCAAGGAGTTCATGCATTGAATAAAGGGAGTCCCATAAAACTGAATGAAGAAAATCGTATCTTAATTTCACTAACTTTATAATAGGATTACAGATAACTATGATCTTGTCACCAATAGGAATTATAAAAGTATTCATACAAATTTGAGTTGCAGATCTGTAATGCCCCCAGTCCTTTAAAATTACAGTAGTTAGATCATACACTAGATCTTGTTATTTAATGTGTTAATAAAGCACA
>RJWJ010005339.1:0-68980 GCA_004363605.1 Indri indri
TCTAACTGAAATGATCCACCCAAATTTACTACTTTTAAAAGAACTTTGTTTACGCTCATATATTCTGATTTGTTCTTTTTTTTTTTTTAACTTCTACAGAGATATAGTTTGATAATATTTACAGTACATACAAGTCCATCATATTTCTATCTTGTGCTAGGTGGCCATTAAGTAGAATGTGTATTATATAAGAGAATGTCATGATATAGAAAATGAGATGATGAATTAGACTCCAATTTTTAAAACTCTAAGTTTTATTTTGTTTAATTTGTTTAACTTTCACTGCTTGTCTTTCTTCAGATTTCAAAAAAAAAAAAAAACCCAAAAACTTGGAAGCTTTAACTAATATGTGATATTCAAGCCTGTTCGTAATATTTGTGATATGCTGAACATATGTTGTTCTCCAATTTACTATGTTTCTTTGTCTTTTCTCTATGCATAATTGGATTTTAATATGACAAATATAGTAGGAGGTTTTCTAGCCTGCAAGATTTCCTGGCTCGAAATATTTGAAATCATCTAAAGTTGCCTGCTTCATACTTCCTCAAAATTAGATGTAGGGCTCTTTCTGGAAGTACCCTTGAGAAACTTGGAAAGGTTTTCATTGACACTAAATACTTGAAGACAGTAATTAACATACTACTGTTTATGTTGGGCAATAACATTTTAACTTTCTCAATAAACTCTTTTGGCCTGACAAATTCTCTTACAATATCCTTTTTGATTATACTCTGAAAGCAAAATCTTTCCTGTAGCTTAATAGCCTTACAGAGCCAGAAAATGTAGTCACTGCTCTTCATCTAAAAAGGAAAATTTAATTTAATACCTTATTTAACAATATACAAGAAAGTAGTAATCAATTTGAGTTGATTATCATGGTAAGTTATCATTTACTCTTCAATGTGTCAAATAATCATGTTACTTCTTAAATGCACTGATTCCTAGGAAATCCTTTGGAATTTTCTTAATAACATTGACATCCACGGAAAAGGAAGTATTTGTACGTAAGTCAACTTTTTTATCAAGGTTAATAATAGATTATCCCCTTCTGCTTTATTCTAATTCTTTTGGTTTAATGTATAATATCACAATGATATTAAAATGAATTATAACAGACCCCAAATTTGCATTCTCTTTCTCTGGAAATGTAAACTGTAGGTAAGTTTGTATGTGATTTGTTGACATTCCACACATACCCCTATTTCTCCTCCTTCTGTACTGCCTTTCTAAGTGATCTTAGCAACAATTATGTTTGCAAATATCACATTTATGTCAAGGCTCTTAGACTTAGATTGCTAGCCAGAATCTTATTTGAGCTCTAGGCTAGTATGTTTAAATGACATTCTGATGTTTGAATACGAAGTCTCACAAAGATCTCAAACTTAACATGTTTCAAACTGAATCTTTTTCTCCATCCTTTTTCTCCATTCCAATTTCTATCCCAATCCAACTTTCTTGGTAAATGGCTTTGTCATTGAACAAATTGCAACGAATGGCAGTTATCATTGGCCAAGTGAAAAATATGAATATCATTTTTCTCTCAATCAACTTGCCCAACCCTGGTATTAAAACTGTCACCAACTCTGGTTCTTTTTATCTCCAGAGTATATGTTTTATCTCCCTGGCCTCTACCCTAGTTCAAGCCATTTTCTCCTCTTGATTAGACCACTGCAGGAGTGTTCAAATTTATACTTCTAGAAGGCCAACTCACTTGCCCTCTTAACCTTCCTTCTTTTCAATCTTCTCCCTGTAATCAGAATAATCATTTAAAAACATTTCTCTAATCACGTCACTTCTCTGCTTAGAAGTCTTCAAAAGCTTCCTGTTGTGCTTAGAATAAAGACCAAAATATTTAGCATGATCTATAAGCCCCTGAAAAATTTAGACTCTGCCTACTCTCTAACCACATCTCAGGCCACGGTGCCCCATGTTCGCTGTTCTCTAGTCACACTGACCTCTGGTAAGGTCTTCAGTGTGCCAAGCTCATTCCCGCCTCATGGCTCTTGCGTCTATTTGCACATCTTTCCCCTCACCACACAGCACTCATGCCGTCACATCGCTTAGGTATCCATAGATGCCACCTCCTATTCTAAAGTAGGTCCTCCTTTTTGATCTCTCCCATGATCTCTTCTTTATTTCAAAGAAGCAATATAAAATTTTTACTTGTTACTTCTTTTCCTTCCGTTAACCTTAAGCTCCATGAAAACAGGGGACATGGCTGTTTTGCTTACAACTACAATCATGTGTCCCTTAACAACAAGAATACATTCTGAAAAATGTGTCATTAGGTGATTTTGTCATTGTGCGAACATTGCAGAGGGTACTTACACAAGCCTAGATGGTATAGCCTACTACACACACAGGCCATATGGTATAGCCTACTGCTCCTAGGCTGCAAACCTATACAGCATGGTACTGTACTGAATACTGTAGGCAATTGAAACATAATGGTAGGTATTTGTGTATCTAAACATAACTAAACATAGAAAAGGTACAGTAAAAATACAGTATTATAATCTAATGAAACCACCATTGTGTATGTGGTCCATTGCTGATTGAAACATTGCTATGTGGCACATGACTGTATATAGCCAGCACTGAATAGCTTGCCTAATACAAAGTAAGTACTCAATAAGTATTTTTGAATCAGTAAATACATGAATATCTAGACAAATAAATCAGGTAAAATCTTACTTCATGAAATCAAGTGTGTAAGGAATATGACATCTCCATTTATTAAGTAAAATCTGTTGCTGAGATATCAATTCTTCCTGTGGAGTGAGAAAATTCAAACCTGTTTTTTGGGGGAGGACTTTCCTCTCTCTACAGACACATCAGGACTGTGGAGGCTTATGTGTACCCATAAAGTAGGCGAAGGGCCCTCATCTTCAGCTCTTAATTGGATTACAGATGTCTTTACTATCATGTTTGCATAGTTCCTTGAAGAAAGTCTGCTCTGCTGCTGTTAGGAAAAACTTGAGCAAAGGAGTCTTTGCTAATGCTGTGAGCCTCAATATGTAATATCCACCTTTTTCATGAACATGTGACCATTTCCTTCTAAAAACTTGGTATTTCTCAGGACACTGCCAAAGAGCAGGGCCTGGATCTCTCTCTTTCTCCTTGTCATATTCCGAGCTGTAAACTTTGGCTATAAGTGTACATATGAGTCCAACCGATCCAAAAAAAAAAAACTTGTAACAATACCTGGATGGGATTTGTTAATTTATGTTTTTACAAAAGACAACAAATTATTATAAACGATAGAGCCAACTTCATGGAATTAGAATTATTGGCATTTTGCTATACTGTTAATAGAAAGATAAATATTAACAGACTACCATAATTAATATATGACAGAAGTCTGATATACCATTTAGTTCCACTCCACTAAGGTATTTTGTGAAAACTCTTATTTACATAAAGGTATTTTTGAGTGCTCTTTTTCTCTCTCTCCCTCTCTCCCCAAATTCTGTAGACTCTTCTCTTCGTGCCTGTCTTAGTCTGCTTTGTGCTGCTATAACAGAATACCACATACTGGATCATTTATAATGAATATAAATTTATTTGCTTATGCTTCTGGAGGTTGGGAAATCCAAAATAGAGGGGCTGGCATCTGACAAGGGTCCTCTTGGTGCCTCATCTCATGGTAGAAGGGCAAAGAGAGGGCAACAGAGAAAGACCCAAAAGATGTTCCATGGTAACAAACTCATATCCATGGTAACGGCATTAATCCATTTATGAGGCAGAGGACTCATGGCCTAATCATCTCCCCACACTGCTGCATGAGGGATCAAGTTTCTAACGTGAACTTTGGAAGACACATTCAAACCATAGCAATGCCTCATGCCATTTTGTATTTACATTGTCATTTCCTTATATCAAGAACCTTAAGAGGCATTAAAATTTTTAAATAAGAGGCTCATCAATTGGTTATTTCATTTTTTTCTAAGAAAATACATTTTTTATTTTAGGATACTTAAAAAATATAGAAAGATATAAAGAAGAAATTATCACCTATAATGCCACCCTCAGCAATAACTGATGCCATCAGACCTCTATTATAATGGATTAATCTTACCTGCTGGGTGAAATGTTGTCTATTAAGTACCCATTAGCTAGGAATGGTCTTGTCATCTGGCTATGTGGAGCTTTGCTGCTTTCTGACACTTTCTGTGCACCTTCTGACTACTGCTTCTGTTTTCTGCTTGACCTGAGGTAGTGTGTTGGATTCTATCTCAGGTACTTTTAGAGGAAAGACCAGTTTCCAGTTTGATTCCCACCAACAAAATGACTTTCTATTGGAGAACATCAAAGATGTCTTCATACTTCATGGTTGATTAATTATTAAACATTGCCTCTGACTATAATAGCTGCATGACTGTTTAAACATTTCATATCTGCTGTCATGTAGGCTAACAGTTTAAATGTAGAATTAATATCCTTAACAAAATAGAAGCAATTCTGTACAATATGTGTAGTAAGTGTCTAGAAGTCCTGGTGATGTACCTCTGAGTAGTTCTGAGGTTGCCAACTACTTCAACTGCCACAGTCACAGAGCCCAGGGAAGTCATTTACTTATTCTCTGAAAGAATGATTATAGTATTTGTCATATTTCACAAAATACACTCTCCACCTTCTGGGCACATGATAGGAGAGCACTTCGATCTTCATTTTTGAACCTAGGAATACCCATGTGACTTGCTTTGGCCAATGAAATGTAAACAGACATGTGCTGCTTTCAGGCAGCAATTTTAAGAGCTAGTGCATGATTTATCACATTCTTTTCTGTGATTGCAGAAGCATGTATTGAGACAGGGGTTGGTCTATCAGTCTGGGTTGTGAAGTTAGGAGAACAAACAGAGCCTCCAAATGATCTGCAGTGGGCATGTAGCATGACTGAGAAACACATTTTTGTTGTTTAAGCTACTAAAACTAGGATTTTCTTTATTACTAAGTTGTAACTGAGACCATCCTGATTGATAGAACTATCTTGCAAACTGAAATCCAAAAGTGCATGTGTAGAAAGGATATGTTAAATCTCAGGAGAAAGCTGTCCCTAAGGTTACCTTACTTTATTTCATGAGACCATCTGAAAGTTTCATATCTGCATACATGCCAAAATTTAACTTACTAACGTTTAACTTGAAATGGTCCCTAGACACAGCAAAAAAGTAAAATATCCTAAAACCGATTATATCACAGTAGCACTCTTTTCATAGACCGCATGAAGGGACAGTGAGGGAAAGGATAGAATAGAGCTGTGATTCCCTTCTGCACATTCCAGCAGGCAGAGCTTATGCTCAATCAAAAAGCACAAAATATTTATTCAATGACACAAATAAAGTACCAACCATCAGAGAATGGAAATATGTTAGCACTGTTACATCAAAGTTCAGTTATCACATTTGGAAGGAAATGATAAGAGATTTTTTAAAAAGTAAAAAATCTTAGGAAAACAAAAATATATTTCAATTTTTCAAACACTAGGACTACAGAAACTCTATTATTGTGACTTGCTGGATATTTAGAATAGCTATGTAGAGGCTTATACGGAATTTAAAACTATATTACACATTTTCCCTAGATACCCCATTTGAAAAAATTCTCATGACTCATGAATCACTGAAGGTTTTTTTTCCCATTAAATATTCCTGTTGTCATGTTAAAATCTGCAAGATGTGCAGATTTTACCTATAATCTTTGAAATATAAAATTGTATGCTGGCAATTCATTCAAGATCATCTGATTATTTTTGGTAAAATGTGACAGTATATTTGTATCTTGGTATACCAAATAACGTTTCTAACATTCAGATTATTTTAGAGTCTTAGTTGAAAGTGCATATTATGGAAGCATATATTTGAAAGTTACTTTAAAACTATGCCTTAGAATGAATTTCTAATCTTTTTTTTAACATTTTATGATGTGATTTCAACGGCTGTTATCCTGAATATTACCACTATTCAAATTTATTTTTAAAGACAAATGCAGCGTTTTTAACTTTTTATTATTATATATTATTTATTATTCAGATTGAGAGACTGCCATTCTGGTCTGTCTGCATGGCTCTTGCTTAGAGATAGAGTTTGTAAAATATTTTCATAGTTTGATAAGCATTAAGTTCCTACTTATTCATTGGGATGCAGTGGCTGTATTTTAGCAAAATTCCTATTGAGTTTCTTAAGGATTTTAAATGGTGCCTACATTTTTCTATTATTTTCTTTCAGTTTCCATGGACTTCTTAAGTACTTCACTCAGCAAGATCTGCAAGTTATCCTTCAAAAAATAAAACAAAGTTATGATAGCCCTGCTCCAGAGACACTGATCCAATCTTTTAGTTCTGTAATTTTAACCTTTTATGTCCTTGTATACCTTCTGTAACAAAATTTAACGCACCGTGATTTCCACAAGGTCTAGTCATATTTTGCAGATGATAATGCATGTGTGCGTTTCAATATCTTCTGGAGGCAGTTTTTCTAAGACATCTTTAAATAATATGCAGCAATCTGTCTTTAGTAGACTAAGCAATTAAACTGCAACTTTCTAGGATGTAACTATTTGTAAGCAAATATATTACACGATTGATATTTTACAATCCAATACCTCATAACAGCTAAACAGTGATAAAACCACAATGCTTATCCAGCAAAATATCATAACATTGCGTTTATTTAGAAATCTTTAAGGAGGCTGTACCTAGATGTCTGTTACTGTTAATACAATCCCAATAGAAGCAATTAACTTGAAGTTTCATTACCACTCTTTATAGACATTACTCTCAATTCTGAGAACTTTTTAATGTGTTTTCGCTGTGCTGTTGTTCTTTATAAGAAAACTACTTAAAGTATATTTATAGATGTACATAAAAATCAAAAATCGGTCAATTAGTAGATTGTGCCTAGTTTGATACTTTTCAACTGAATAACTTATAAATTATTCTTTATTAGGGATTTGTTCAACCTACCAAATTGATAAAGTGGGTATGTTCATTTATTCTTAAGGCTAGTTTTCTTTAATAGACTTTTTAATAAGGTCAGCTTAAGGCTGGATTTCTTTTTCCTTTCTCATACACAGGTATGTATAAATACAAAATGGTCTAGTTTCTTTTGTTTAAAATCGGCTTTTAAATTCAGGTAAATATTATTAGATCCCTGATGGAAGCACTTTGCAAGAGTCAAAACATTTGGGCCCCACCTAGCCTTGATTCTGTTACAAACTAGTTTTATGAATTGGAGCATCGCACTGAATCTATTTGAGGCTGTTTTAACTTCTGCAAAAGAAGTGGGGTGAATTAGGGGTTGCGAGGTTTGCTCCAACTTTACATTCTGTAGTCCTTGATGAAGCTTCCCTTTTTAAAGTTACCATATGAATTCTTAACATTCTTAAATTTAAAATTTGTTATATTTGAAAAAGAGTTGGTTTCTTAGAGTTATTACCAATTTTAATCCTAAATCAATGCTCCCAGATCTAAGCCTGATAAACCTTTATATACCACAATTATTGAATATAATTACTCAAACTGGTAGTTTTTACCTATGTGCCCGTCATTAGCCTGTTTGCACTTGGATCTCTTCACTTTCTCCTGCTGCTTTCCTCTGTTGCAGAGGGCCAACATAGGGACCTGTGTTTTTCAGGCTGCCTGGCTGCGGCAGCCGCGGAGGGCAACATGTCCACACCTCCTTTCAAGAGAGACTCTGTCACAGAGAGGGCAGGAATCTGAGAGTGCCCAGCTGTGGTGCCTTCAGAATCTGCTTCAGCTTTGACATGGAGGGCCCTTGCTGCTTAGGCAGCCCCTGCTCAGTGACTGAACGTGGTGGGCACTGGTGGGTACAAGACCCCTTTATGGTAACTTATATTCCGGAGCAAACTGTTGGGCTGGTTAATTTTTTCTCAGATCTATGACATCTGAGGCCCTTGGTACCCAATCCTCTGATCTTCCCCCTCTCCTTCCATACACCTTATTTCAGCATTGTCTCTGAAGACCTTCCTTATATACTCATTTTCCTTCTCCCCTTTATGCTTCATGGGTTTACCTCCAGTAGCTCTCTTGTACTTCTAACTCCATCTTGGCATTTACTTCCCAGAGGACATGAACTTACACATTTGTCAATTGCTTCTGACTACATTCAGCCAATGGGATATACTGGAGGGGGACTGGAGGGAGGAACAAAGAAGCTGGGGTACAATTCTCCCCTCTTTTTCTGCTGCAGGAGGCATCCCAGTTGTGGCTGTATCTGCTCCGTGGGGCCAGTGGCTGCTCCAAGACTACTCTTTCTGGGTCCCAGTTCCTGTCAAACTAGGTAGCTTCTAGGCTACAGTAATACCACATTTTCCCTGACTTCTTCATGGGTACTAGCCACTTCCTGCTACTGTCAACATCTTGTTTACCTCACTATCTTCCCTGTCCTTTTTCTGGAAGGTAACCATCTAGTAAAAGGCAGTTAAAAAGCATTATCTTTTACAGAATTCCTCTTATTATGGACCATGGGTCTGAGTCACTTGAGGGGAATGTTTGTTCTCTAGCTCTCTAGTAGTTTTCTTTCAAACTGTCTCTTGGAATTAGCTTTGCAGAGCCCTGCACTCTTGTTCTTCTGGTAACAGACCCCTCCCTCTTTTCTTTTACAAAGTGTTCCTTCCCTCTATAGCAGTGACCCAGATTGAGGGTGTCTGTCTCCCTCCCAGCCATGAGAACACTTTTCCAGGAATTGCTAGGGATTGGGATGGGGTTGGGGAGGAATTGCCTTCTGAGCTTGTGGGCATCAGGGACTCTGCAACCCTGTGCCTACTTGCGGCTATTTTGTCAAAAGAGCCTGTCTGTGAATGGGGCCAATACCAAAGGAGGCTGGTCTAAAAGAGAGATCTGACAACATGTTTTAAACTAAACTCCTGGATAAATACGGAAGAGAGCACTGTTACTGTAAAGTACAACCCAATTCACAAAACTTTCACATTGTAAAAGTCTTTCTTTTCTGACTCATTGAAAGGAAGTTTTGAGTAGGGTGGGAGGGACGGAGGAGGGGAAGGGGAAGGGAGAAGTTGTTGGAGATAAAGTTAATTTGAGGTCACAAGTACAGAAAAGGAGAATCTATTCAGCTGTCTGGATGGTTGCTGAGAGTGAGCAGGCTTGGAAAACATGACACCCAGTATAAGTAGACTTATCTTCACATTTTCATTTTTGGATTTCTGGCTCTCTCTGAGACTTATGATGTCTACAGCATCAGTTCTTTTTATTACACTGTTACAAATCTTCCCTAACTCTTTGAAGTCAGAGCTCTTTGCTTTTGCTACCACCCGGCGCTGACATCTGTGACTAAGCTCCTTGGCTGCTTGTGGATTTTTTTAAACCAGATGACATAAATTAGAGAAAAGGAGCTCACCAAACTTTAAACTGTTTATTCACAAAATAATAATATTATTTGTGTTAGGAAATAAAACAGATTTTAAGTGTCTATGAATGAATTGTTGAAAATGAAATCTAAACAATCATCCATGTTTTTTAAAAATTTTGAATGAATTGCTTTATTGTATGTTTTCTTTAACATTGTAGTTATATGGGTTAATGTCATTGAACAATGTAATCCATGCCATGAACAGATAGGTTTCTGACATGGTCTCAGCATTTGCTGGGTGTTCAGATCAATAATTTTTTATCCAGGTTGTATAAACTTAATTCAGGCCAGAAACATTTCATTTCACGTGCTCTCAGCTTTCAGTAGTGGGCTGGCCACTCATCGTGGCCCTGTTTTACTTTTCTGCATGAAACCCTCATAAATTGTCATTTCTGTCTTAGGCTTGGTCAGAACACTTACATTTGTGCCACTGAGTAGAGTTCTATTTGAATCATCTAGAACTTTTGAAAGGAACTGTGATTATTGACTTACTCTGATTTAATCATAATGGATCACTTTGGGTCTGGTATACTCAAAGGAAGGTTTAAAATAAAAATAAAATTACCCAGATTTGGAATTTCAAGCTAGAGGGCACTAGCCTTTCACTTTAGGAGGGTGAGTTTATTCAAAGGAAAGCAAGAGTGAAAATCATGGCTTTATTTTTCCTACAATGCAGTTGTTCATATCGTTGGAGCCTCTTTACTATCAAGGAGAGCTGAAGATCCCCTCATATTTTTAACCTTGGATAGCTCAGAACACGAGGGAACCCAATGACATCTCATTATTGCTTCTCTGTGGTTCCTATTAATTGATAAGTTAAAGTACCCTGATCAGTCTGTCACTTTCTTTATATCAAAATTATTTGAAGAAATATTTGAAAAAATTTAGGATCATAGAAATAAAAAACAATAACTTTAATATGTGTCACATGGCAATGTGGAGACATTTGAATCTTAAAATCTGGTTCCCATGAGATAGCCAACAGAGAAAAATCTTTACTTCTAGGAAAATACATGCACATGCACAGAAGTGTCTCCTCTTACTTAGTGTGTACTCTTTCCCAGTTACTATGTCTGAGGTTTTGGATAAGCATGGTAATAAAGAGCTCAGGTTTTGATGTCATGAAGATATGGGTTCAAAATCCCATGTTGTCGGTTATTAATGGTGATACCTTGGACAATTTTTTCAAATGTCCCTGAGGATCATTTGCCTTGTGCGAATTGGGAGTAGTAAAAGATACTTTATAGGGTTGTTGAAAGATTTAAGTGTGTGTGTAGCACTTGGTGCAGTGCCTGGCACATATTAGGTCATTAAATATGAAATGTCTGATTTCAAATCAAAAGTTTAGTTTATTGTATCTCAAATAAGCAGTACAATTAATCAAAGTATGCACCTAAACTATCGACACAGTTTTGCCATCTTAATGGTAGCTTGTTTATGCCAGCAGCGAAGACACATGGAAAGCAAGTGGTGATGAAATCATGAAAGGAGTTTTCCACAGCTTGTTGAGAATTGAATATTTTTCCTTGCAAGAAGTAGTACAAAGTCTGGAAGAAGGAGGAGGCAGTTGGTGCAAGGTTTGGTGAATACGGTGGATGATAGAGAGTTTCCAAGTCCAGCTTCTGTAGTTTGAGCAGCATTGTTTTGGCGACATGTGGTCGAGCATTGTCTTATAAGAGGATCGGCCTGTCTCTATTGACCAATCTCAGCTGCTTAATCAGAAACATCCTCATCATTTAATCCAGTTGGTTGCCGTAGACATTGCTGTAATGGATTGACCAGTTTTCATAAAGCTGTAGTGGATGATACCAGCTCTGGACCACCAAACACACATCATTAGCTTTTTTTTTTTCTTTTTTTTTAATGAATATTTGGTTTTGGACTGTGTTTTGGCCCTTCATCGTCATCCAACCATTGTGCCAAATGCTTGCAATTATCAAAAAGAATCCATTTTTCATCACATGTAACAATATGTTGTAGAAATGCTTCACCTTTATGTAATGACAGCAAAGAAAGGCAAGCTTCAGGACGACTTCTCTTCTGATGCTCATTTATCGCATGCCGTACCCATCTATCCAGCTTCTTTACCTTGCCCATTTGTTTCAGATGGTCCAATATTGTTAGAATAGTAATGTCAAACCTTGCTGATAATGCATGCATAGGTTGAGATGGATTTGCTTCCACTACAGCTTTCAGCTCGTCATTATCCACCTTGGTCTCATGTTGCCCACGTGACTCATTTTCAAGATTAAAATCACCAGAACAGAACTTCTCAAACCGTGGATGTACTGTGAGTTCATTAGCCACATCCTTCCCAAGCACTTCACTGATATTTTGAGATATCTGCTCTGCATTGGTTCCGTGACAGAACTCATATTGAAAAATAACATGAATTTTTGACTTAGCCATGATTTCACAAAAATTGCTCTAAAAAAATAATTGCAAGATAATCACAAGCCAAAAAGAATTTGAAAGAATGAGGATATACATTCACAATTAAAAAAAACCCAAAAAACAAAAAAAAACAAGAAGTGTCAAAGTGAAATGTCAGAGACATCAACTGTCAAACTTAGTGCTTAAGGAAATCGGAATTCCATACTTAATAACCTACTAGCTCATAACAATAGGCTTTTATTATCATTATCTTTGTCATCATATCAGCATCATCATTAGCTATTACTATCTCTGAATCTGCTTTAATTCTCATTTCATCTCATGCATTTTCATATCACTCCTATGCGATAGAGATTATTATCCCCACTTTAGATGAGGGAAGTAAAACTCAAGGTAATCCAGCTAATCATTGGCAAAGGAGGGAGATGAACTCATATATGTCTAGCTATGGAGCTCCGGCTCTTTTCACAGTACTATACGTATACGGTATAATTCTTTCTGGTATAAAGAATTGATTTTTTTTCCAGTACAACTTTTCAGAACAACAACATATCTTTGCTCACATGAATTTAAAGATTAACTTACTCATTTGGAGAAAGAAAAATTTTATATGCCAATGGAATAGAGAATTAGGGATGTGGAGATATATGTGTCAGGATATATATACCAGTATCTCATTAAGAAACAAGCTATAGGCCCAGTGCAGCGGCTCATGCCTATAATCTTAACACTTTGGGAGGCTGAGGTGGGAGGATGGCTTGGGGTCATGAGTTTGAGACCAGCTTAATCAACATTGCAAGAACCTGTCTCTACAAAAAATAGAAAAATTCACCAGCTGTGGTGGTGCATCCCTATAGTCCCAGCTACTTGGGAGGCTGAAGTAGGAGGAATACTTGAGCCCAGGAGTTTGAGGTTGCTGTGAGCTATGGTAATGCCACTGCACTCTAGCCCAGGAAACAGATGGAAACAAGCTACCGATACACTTACACATCTATACATAGGAACATATACACATATCCATGGCCCTAAATTCATATTAAAATATGTATTTTATAATGTTAATAATATGCTATTTAAACTCAAGCAACAATCATTATATAAAGTTATAAAAGTAAAAGGAAAGATTTATTATATAAATTCTTTACTTTCCTGTAATCCTTTTTGAGGTTCTAGTTTTTAATCTTCTGTACAATCTTACATTTTCCAAGGTAGTTGTGGCATCACTTATACAACTGGAGTTGCCGGAGCTTGCTTCTAACACAGGGCACAGCCTCAAGAAACTCTTTTAAAATGTGCAGAAGACAGTATTATCAATAAAGAAATAAAGCTGCATCTATAACACCTTCCAGGGGAAGCATCATAATGATTACTCTTCTCCTGAGTAATATAAATTAAGTTTTACAAGGCAGTTCTTAATGCCATTTACAATTGTAACCTCAAGTTACTGCATGCATAATTGTGTTGTCACCAGTCCAAAAGCAGTTAAACGTTTCCAAGGTAATATATATGTTTTCATATATACATTCATCCTGTATAATCTGGAATAGCAGTGGATTAATAAGAAATAAAATATTACTTAGGTTTATTCATGTGTGCAGAGTCATGTAAACATCTGAGTACATTGATTTAGTAAAAATTTCAATGCATGATTTTTTTTCTGTGCTAAGGCAAACTCTTTCAAACAATATTGAGAACACAGACATAAGTAGAAAAAACAAAAAAACTCCGCCAAATCTGCTCATGCCATACAACTGGTAAACATACAAAAAGGAGGAGTGCCTTTCAGCCCTCTTTGAGGTATTCTTAATTACATGTTTAAGCTCTCTGAATACTTCATCACTTCATTACTTGCCTGGAGACCTATAAAACCACCGAATGTAACATTTTGAAAATCAAATGTAGAAAGCTACGGTATTGTTACATCAACTCAAACTCTGTCTTGCAGCGAGCTATTTTAGAAAGGAAAGGTTTCTACTTTTCATATTTAAAATACTCAACCAGCGTCTAACTTGCTGTGAGAATGAATGCTTGGCAAAAACATCTAATGCAGGCTTCTGAGATTTATGAGATGACTCACACTTTTTTTTACGTATGTGTGAAGACATTTATCTTATTATTTTGATGCTCTTTGCACACAACTAAGAGATAGTATTGCTCAGTGTGTTAGACACAGAATCTGCAGTTAACTTTTGAGAATGAAGCTCAGCTCTGCCACTCCTACTTGCGTGGTCTTGAGCAAACTTCTTATCTTCTCTAAATCTTAATGTCTTTTAGCTATTTTTTGTTTAATGGGGAAAAATTATAATCTTCTGTACCTTCTAAGGTTATCATGAAGAATATGAGATAATTTATTGAAAACTTTTAACAAAGTACCTAATTGTAAGTGCTCAATAAATATTTACAAAATAAAGACAGGAGGTAAAATAAGGGAGGGAGAAAAAGGGAATTTGGGCTTCAGCTCTTTAATTATAAGTTTAAGCATAACCGGAGTTTGTAGAAGTTGGAGAAAGGATGGTTTGTAAGGGGCGTAACCCTAAGAAAAAGGAAAACACAAAATGACTATTTACATATTTCCTATCCTCATAAAAATTACATAGCTCAACCATGAACTTTAGTTGTCAGACAACTTTAATTTTTTTTTTACTTCGTCTTTGTTTCATTAATAGATTTTTACTTTTTTTCTATTAAGAAGCAAGTCTAAGAGATCCCAATTAATCTTGAAGTTGTAGAAAGTAAGCAGGATAAGGTGGGGCTATCTTTTGAAAAGAATACATTTAAAACTATGCTAAAGTTTTCCTTTGGCTGGCGAAATCATAACAACGTGCGTCTGGCATTAGTCTCCTACACCTTCTTGTTACAGGCCAGTGCCAAAGGATTCCCCAAACATCCAGGTACTGTTTTACTTTGCTCTGACAACAGTTGAAATTTCAGTGCCTCCTGTTTCTTCTCAGCTGGAAAGGACTTTCATTCTGCCCAGCTCAAAGTTTATCTCCCTTGCACTAGAATGTGCATTCTACCATTAAATCTAAAAATGCCTTGACATGTTGTTATAATACCTCATGGATGTGGAAAGTTTATTGTGACATAATGTGAAACATGGGAAAAGGTGTGATCTGGCTGCTCCTTGATGTGTCTTTATACCGGCAAAGCAAACCAAACTTTCTGCATGGTGAGTCCTACAGCGAATGCATTTATTAACTGGTTTTCCTCTTACTATATACTTTGTGTGCCACTAAATTGTATTGCTACTTTTATTTAGACATAATTGAGATTAAGTGCTATTTTGTCTACCCACACAACTAAATTTTGTAGTGGAATTACAACTTTGAAAGAATACCTAAAGATCATATTTGATAGAAAAAAGTCAGGAGGAACGTTTTAGCTTTTTTTTTTTTTTCATTTTAGCTTTTTAAAGGCAAGTTTATGATATTTCTGTAGTGCTACAAAAGAACCCTAGTATGGCAACCACTAAGATTTACTAGATCACAGGTCCTGTGCTTGGTATTTTACCTAATTATTAATATATTTGATCCTCGGGACAACCTTGTAAAGAAGGTATCATAACAGGAAAAATGAGTCTGAGAGAGTAACTTACCCAAAGTTGTAGAGAAAGCAAGAAGTAATTTTAGGTTTTTAATCCTGTCTGAGTAAAAAGTTTGAGGAATGCATCTATTCAATACTATTATATTTTCAGAGGCAAATTCCATATATCACCAAACAGGTTTGGGGCACATATGCTGACAGGTTTGATGCACATTGTCCTGGCGCTGTACTAGACACAATCCCTGCATTCATGGAGTTCCCAGTCAACCAGGGAGATGAACATTTCAAACTTGCCTTTATCAGGACAAAGATATTCTGTGTGTAAGTGTTCACAGATAGCCAAAGGGGGAAATAAAAGCCCAATTTCCCATTCTTCCTCACCTCCCGACCCCCCTCAAATAAGAGAAAGAGAGCTCTGCTGGAAGAGAAGAAGGGAAGTCTACAGAAAAATATATGCTTTTAGTGTTTTATCAAATGTAGCGCCGTTATAAAATATAATGTATAAAAACATATATGTATAGGTTAACAAATAATACTAAATTGAACATCCACATACCTACCGCTCAGGCTAAGAAATATCCTTTAAGAGTCAGTCTTGTTGATGTGTCAGAGAAGT
Organism: Indri indri; assembly: GCA_004363605.1. NCBI lineage: Eukaryota > Metazoa > Chordata > Mammalia > Primates > Indriidae > Indri > Indri indri. The sequence continues at coordinate 15,943 of RJWJ010005339.1, forward strand.
CTGTTATCTGAAGTTCTGAAATAATAATTCACAAAATCATGCTGCCTACCAGTAAGAATTAATCATTACTTATATTTGTCTATAAACAATAACACATTGTTAACACATAGCTAAGTAAGCACAAAACCCAAATCCAAACATTGGTCCTTTATTACTAAAAACAGTGCCTTTTAATTTTACCATGCTTTCCTAGTGAATAAAATGTCTTTGGTAATAATTTAAAATTAGAGGTTTAGAAAATATTTTCTGTGGTTATTTTATTATGAAATCAAAAGTCTGTTTATAACATTTGTTTAAATATTTATTTAGTTGACCCTCCATGGAAAGCCATCAAATGTGTACAAATACTTTAATACTAATTAATACAGGGAAGTTGTTAAAAATTCAGATTCCAGAGTATCATGCAGAGAAATGATTATTTAAAGAGTATGGGATGGGGACCAGTAAGTCAGGTTCTGCAAACATCCTGCTTGATTTGATACAGGACTTCCACATTAAGAAATACTGCTCTTGAATTTTATTTTTATTTTTAACACTAATTCTTTATTTTTGGATGCTAAAAAATTAATTTCTATAGCAAATTACAATCTACAGTACTAGAAGTGTCTACATAACTTAAATTTGGGTCTCTTAACTCTGTATTTGAAAGTGGTTCCTGTCATAAAAATTATTTATGATACAATTACTTTCAGATCTTTAGCTTCTACTTTTAAGAGAGAATTAGAAGACAATTACTTTGAATTGAGAGATTGTGAACATATTTTAAGTGACCAATAAACATCCAAAAATGTTTATTCTTATTAGTGGTCAGAGAAATGCAAATTAAAGCTAAAGTGACATGCAATTTCTGACCCCAGATTAGCAAATAATAAAAAGCTTGCCAGCCAGCTTGTTCTCACAAGAATGTGAGGAAACTGGCCCACAAATTTATTACTCTTGGGAATGTGCATTATTGCAATATGTTTGGAAAGGTTTGGAGAGTAATCTAGTGATAGCTACTGGAATTAAAAATGCGAATACTTTTGGTATATGCTTATATAATCATATACACAAAGATAAGAATTTATATAATTATGTGTAGAAGACTGTTTTCTTATAACACTTAGAATGGGCAAAAAACAGCAAAAAAAATCATTTAATCAACAGTGGAATGGCTGAGTAAGTTATGAATTTAAAAGTATGTATTCATTAGAAAAGAATAAGTTAGATATAATGACCTGGATGAAAGTCTATGACATATTTTAAATAAGCAAAATTAGGTTACAGAGCAATTTGCATAATGTGCTCCATTTTTGATAAAATAGCAAGAAACCTTTAATCATGTATTTATACAAGATTCTAGATCCTGGGGCAAGATGGCGGACTAGAAAAACCACCAGCCAGAGTGTCTCTTCAAGAAAGATAGATTTTAGAAGAAAGTGAAAAAAAATAAACAGGCAGGCAAACATAGATCAGATGAGGGTCGGAAGGAACGGGTGCTTGAAACTACAGGAGACTCCACAGGAAGAAGTTGCAGAGGAGAACGGCCCCCGATAGGCTTGGAGACCAGAAACAAAGGTAGGTGGAGTGGTTAAATTTCCCTCCCTTCTATCTCAGACTGCTGGAGGGCTCCCGAGTGGTTGGAGAGACCTGCCAACACCAGCCCAGAGATGGCTGTCACCAGTGAGCGGTGAGCCTCTTGCAGACAGGGCACCAGTCTCCCAGCTCCCTCAGGGCACCTCCCAGCCTGCAGACTCCAGCCGATTGGCAGGCGCCATATTGCTTCATTCTCCCCTGCCCCTTCCCCACCCACAGCTGCTGAGAGAGACAATTTAGGCAATTTAGCCACCACCTGGAGGCATCTGCAGGGAACGGAACTTTCCTTTTGGTGCCCTACAGTGACCTGAAGGGTACTCAGACTGTGAGCTCCCTACCCTCCAGCCCGCCCAGGTGCTGCTTGCCTGGTGACTCCAGAAGAGCGGGGCAAATCCTGAGGCAGAGAGTCATTGATCCAGCTTGGGCACCCCGTGGGTGACTTGAGACCAGCACTCCTCCCCCTGGCAGGGTCAGGGGTTGATCTCTAGGGCCCAGGGGACAATCCTGCAGACCAGTTCCCATACACCCAGGTCTTGATCACATTGCCTGGGGCCACAAGAGGGATATTTGTGAATGAGCCTACTGAGGCGTGTGTGCCCTCGGGGGCAGATCAGTTTGCTTGAGGGGCAACCCTCCACTCATGGGAAGGCCATGTGCCCAACCCAGGCTGCAATCCTAGGCAGGGAACTTCTCAGCCTGCATCACAGCCAGGAGAGATCTGCTGGTTTGAGGTCCTGCCTGCTGGCAGAGGCCGTAGAAGAAATTGTGGAATAGGGGAGGGTGGAAAGGAGCTGGGCCTGCTCCAGGCTGCAGGTCTCAGACAGCCCCATCTCCACATGCAGACTTTTCAGCTGTCAGGCCCTCCCTGGCAGCTTTGCCCAGAAGTAGAGAACAGACTATTGACCCCCACTAACAGCATTTGTGGAACCTGAGGGCAGGCTCACCCAACCCAGCTCTGCCCAGCCTCACTGCCCCACCTGTCCCCACTGAGATAGAGAATAAGGACACACCTGGAAATCCCAGGGCCCCACCCACCACCTGAGCCAATAGAGTGCCTCTCCAGAGGAACGAGAACTGGTTACAGGCCCCAAAACAACACTGCACCTCGCCCCTCTCAGCAACCACCAGCTACTAACAATGAGGTTAATTTGCACACCCTTTAACTGCATTTACCAACTCACTATACAGTAAATGTGGGTGTGATTGACTTTTACCCACAAACACCACCTACTGGCTCAGAGACTAAACAGTCCCTGTCATTATCCAAAAAAAAAAAAAAAAAAAAAAGTCTAAAAGTAAGAAGCGATAGCTGCTCCAGATGGGAAGGAATCAGCAAAAGAACTCTGGAAGTATGAAGAATCAAACAGAAAGCACACACCTGAGAGGGAACACCAACTCTCGAGCAATGGACGTCAACAAATTCAGAACACTAAAATGACAGAAGAATTTTGAACATGGATTGTAAGAAAACTCAATGATATGCAAGAGAAAGTGGATAACCAACACAAAGAAATCACAAAAAAATTCCAGGACTTGGAAGAAAAATTCACTAAAGAGATTGAAATATTAAAGAAAAATCAAATCAAACTTCTGGAAAGGAAGAATTTATTCAAGGAATTACAAAACACAGTGGAAAGCCTCGAGAACAGGGTAGATCAAACAGAAGAAAGAATATCAGAGACTAAGGATAATACCTTTCAATTAAATAAGTCAGTCACAGAGATAGAGCAGAGAAATAAGCAAAAAGAGCGAAGCCTACAAGAAATCTGGGATTATGTGAAGAGGCTTAACATGAGAATCACAGGCATCCCTGAGAGTGAAGAAGAAACTACACAAGACTTGGATAAGCTATTTAAGGATATAATAAAGGAAATTTCCCAGGCCTTGCTAAAAATCTGGATATCCAGGTACAAGAAGCTCAAAGGACTTCTGGGTGATTCATTACAAACAGGAAGACACCAAGACACACAGCCATCAAACTGACCAAAATAACCACCAAAGAGGCCCTCCTATGAGCCATAAGGTGAAAGAAGCAAGTAACATAAAAAGGAAAACCCATCCAAATAAAGGCAAACTTCTCAACTGAGACTTTATAATCAAGAAGAGACTGGGGCCCTATTCTCACTCTTCTCAAACAGAATAATGCCCATCAGGGAATTTTGTACCTTGCAAAACTAAGTTTTGTATATGAAGGAGAAATAAAGACCTCAGATAAGCAAAGACTGAGGGAATTTATCAAGACAAGACCTGTCTTCCAGGAAGTACTCAAAACAGTGTTACACGTGGATCAGCACAGTAAACACTCACGAATGCAAAATCATCCAAAGCTAAACATCAAAGGCCAGATATGAGACTGACTCAAGACAGAAAACAAAGCAACAAAATTCAACTCAACAGGATGAACAGAAATCTGCCCCACTTATCAATTCTCTCAATAAATGTGAATGGCTTGAACTGCCCACTAAAAAGACATAGGCTGGCTGAATGGATAAATATACGCAAGCCAAGTATCTGCTGTCTTCAGGAAATGCATCTAACACACAAGGATACATTCAGACTCAAGGTGAAGGGATGGAAAAAATTACTCCATGCAAATGGAAACCAAAAGAAAGCTGGCATGGCAGTTCTGATTTCAGATAACAGTCTTCAAATCAACAAAAGTAACAAAAGACAAAGAGGGTCACTACATAATGGTGAAGGGTACAATTCAACAAGAAGATATAACATTTCTAAATATTTATGCACCTAACTCAGGTGCAACCAGATGTATAAAGCAAATCCTACTTGATCTAAACAAAATGATAAACAGCAACATCATAATAGCCAGAGACTTCAAAACCCCTCTGACAGAACAGGACAAATCCTCCAAACAGAAAATAAACAAAGAAACAATAGACTTAAACAGAAATCTAGAACAAATGGGCCTGACTGACATTTACAGAACATTCTACCCCCAAACCACTGAATATATGTTTTTCTCATCAGCTCATGGGACATTCTCTAAGATTGACCATATCCTAGGCCACAAAACATGTCTCAAAAAATTTTAAAAAATAGAAATTTTACCATGCATCTTCTCAGACCTCAGTGGAATAAAATTAGAATTCAACTCCAACAGAAACTCTCATTTCTACACAAAGCCATGGAAACTAAACAACCTTCTGTTAAGGAGGAAATCAAGATGGAAACCAAAGATTCTTTGAACTAAATGATAAAGGAGACACAAGTTATCAAAATCTGTGGGACACAACTAAAACAGTCCTGAGAGAAAAATTTATATCCATAAATGCTTATATCCAAAAGACAGAAAGATCACAAATCAACAATCTAATGAATCATCTCAAAGAACTGGAAAAGGATGAGCAAACCAACCCCAAACTCAGCAGAAGAAAAGAAATAACCAAGATCAGAGCAGAACTGAATGAAATTGATAACAAAAAAACTATACAGAAGATTAATAAAGCAAAAAGTTACTTCTTTGAAACAATAAACAAAATTGACATGCCTCTCACTAGATTAACCAGAACCAGAAAAGAAAGGACTCTAATAAGCTCAATCAGGAATGAAAAAGGAGAAATTACAACTGATGCCACAGAAAGACAAAATACCATCTATGAATATTATAAAAACCTCTATGCCCATACACTTTAAAATGTGGAAGAAATGGACAAATTCTTAGAAACACACAGGCTCCCTAGCCTCAATCAAGAACAAGTAGAATTCCTGAACAGACCAATATCAAGTACTGAAATTGAAGGAGCAATAAAAATCTTCCTAAAAAGAAAAGTCCTGGACCAGACGGTTTCACACCTGAATTTTACCACACCTACAAAGTAGAACTGCTGCTTATCCTGAAGAAATTATTCCACAACATCAAGAAGGAAGGAATCCTCCCCAACATGTTTTATGAAGCCAACATCACCCTGATACCCAAACCAGGAAAGGATGCAACAAAAAGAGAAAACTACAGAAAAATATACCTTATGAATATAGATGCAAAAATTCTGAACAAAATCCTAGCAAACAGAATTCAGGTGCTTATCAAAAGAATAATCCATCATGACCAAGTGGGCTTCATCCCAGAGATGCAGGGATGATTCAACACACACAAATCTATGAATGTAATTCACCACATAAATAGAAGCCAAAACAAAAATCATATGATCCTCTCCATAGATGCAGAAACAGCATTCAACAAAATTCAACACCCTTTTATGCTAAGAATGATTAACAAAACAGGCATAGATGGGAGATGCCTAAAAATGATACAAGCCATAGATGACAAACCCACAGTCAACATCGTACTGAATGGGGAAAAATTGAAAGCATTCCCACTTAGAACTGGAACCAGAGAAGTTTGCCCTTTATCACTGCTTCTCTTCAACATAGTTCTGGAAGTCCTAGCCAGAGCAATCAGACAAGAGAAACAAATCAAGGGCATCCAAATGGGGGCAGAGGAGGTCAAATTATTGCTCTTTGCTGATGATATGATCTTATGTCTAGAAAACCCCAAAGATATTTCCATGAGACTACTGGAATTGATAAACAAATTCAGCAAAGTCTCATATTACAAAATCAGTGTACAGAGATCAGTAGCATTCCTATATGTCAACAACAGTCAAACTGAGAACCAAATCAAAGACTCAATACCCTTCACAATAGTGACAAAAAAAATAAAATACCTAAGAATATGTTTAACTAAGGAGGTAAAAGACCTCTACAGGGACAACTATGGAACACTGAGGAAAGAAATAGCAGAGAACATAAACAGGTGGAAAACCATACCACACTTGTGGGTCGGCAGAATCAACATTGTTAAAATGTCTATGCTAACCAAAGTGATCTACAGATTCAATGCAATCCCTGTTAAAATGCCAACATCATTTTTCAGAGATATAGAAAATATAATTTTATGCTTTGTATGGAACCAGAGAAGACCCCATATAGCAAACGCACTTTTAAGCCAAAAGAACAAATAGGGAGGCATCAATTTATGAGACTTCAAACTATACTACAAGGCTATAGTAACTAAAACAGCATGGTACTGGCACAAGAACAGAGACATAGACCAAGGGAACAGAACTGAGAACCCAGCTATAAAACTATCTCATATAGCCATCTAATCTTTGACAAAGCAGACAAAAACATAAACTGGGGAAAAATAGTCATTCAATAAATGGTGCTGGGAAAACTGGATAGCCACATGTAGAAGACTGAAACAGAATCCACACCTTTCACCTCTCACAAAAATCAACTCACGTTGGATAGCAGACTTAAACCTAAGGTGTGAAAGTATAAGAATTCTAGAAGAAAATGTTGGAAAAACTCTTATAGACATTGGCCTAGGCAAAGAATTTATGAAGAAGACCCCAAAGGCAATCATAGCAACAACAAAAATAAATGGACAGAACCTGATCAAATTAAAAAGCTTCTCCACAGCTGCGAGAGTAAACAGAAAATGTACAGAATGGGAGAAAATATTCGCATGTTGCACATCCAATAAAGGGCTGATAACTAGAATCTACATATAACTCAGGAATATCAGCAAGAAAAAATCAAACAACCCTATCAAAAAGTGGGCAAATGACATGAACAGAAACTTTTTTCAAAAGAAGATAGACTAATTGCCAAGAAACATGAAAAAACGCTCAACATCTCTCATCATCAGGGAAATGCAAATCAAAATCACAATGAGATATCACTTATCTCCAGTGAGAGTGGCCTTTATCAAAAAGTCCCAAAACAATAAATGTTGGCATGGATGCGAAGTGATAGGAACACTCCTATACTGCTGGTAGGACTGCAAACTACTATAACCTCTGCGGAAAGTAATATGGAGATACCTAAAAGAGATACAAATAAAACTACCATTTGATCCAGCAATCCCATTATTGGGCATCTACCCAAAAGAACAAAAGACATTCTATAAAAAAGACATCTGCACTAGAATGTTTATAGCAGCACAATTCACAATTGCAAAGATGTGGAAACAACCCAAGTGCCCATCAATACATGAGTGGATTAATAAAATATAGTATATGTATACCATGGAGTTCTACTCAGCCACAAAAAACAATGTTGGTATAGCACCTCTTATATTATCCTGGATATAGCTGGAACACATTCTACTAAGTGTAGTATCTCAAGAATGGAGAAACAAGCACCACATGTGCTCACCATCAAATTGGTTTTAACTGATAAACACTTAAATGCACATATAGTAATAACATTCATTGGGTGTCAGGCAGATGGAAGGGGGAGGGGGTGTTGGGTATATATATACATGTAATGGGTTTGGTGCGCACTGTCTGGGGATGGACAGGCTTGAAGCTGTGACTCAGGTGGGGCTAAGGCAATGTATGTAACCTAAACATTTGTATCCCTATAATATGCTGAAATTAAAAAAAAATATTCTAGATCCTGTGTAATCCAATATGGTAGCTACAAGCTACATGTGGATAATTAGATTTGCATTAATTAAAATGAAATGAATATTCATAAACTTTAACATGACTTTTTATGCATAAATATATACAACTATAATTTTGAATTTTCAATTTAAAAAATAAAAAAATAAATATGTAAAAAGCTAGGTAAAATTAAAACTTTAGTTCCTCAGTCTCATTAGCAAGATTTTCAGTGCTCAGTAGTCACATGTGACTAATGGCACAATATTGAGTGGCACAGATGAACATTTCCACCACCGCAGTAATTAGACAGATCTACTTTAGAAAATTCTGAAAGGATATCCACTAAACTCATAATGTTAGGACTGGATATGAGGATAAGGAGAATATTATTAGCATTTCATTGTATATTTCATGTCATTGGTTTAAAATATGTGTTCCTATATAATTTTTAAATCCAATTAAGTAAAAGTGAAATAAGATATTTAGCTTGCATCATTCATTTGAGATATGTTTTTAAAAGCCTCTGCAGTGCTCATTAAAGCAATTTCTCCTATTTCTCTTTGTAATCAAATATTTGGCAATTCATCCAAGGTCTACTCTCCAATAGAATTTTCAATCTTTCTAAAGTGACAGGACATGCACATGATAGAGCATTGACTTTTGAAATACTTGGAGGACAAGAAAACATAAAATTAAATTCTAACCTTTTCTTTCAGGCTTGACTTTCTTTCTCTGTCTCTCAAATAGCCAAGAAGCTTTGCAAATTATAAGCACTCAATTATTTTTATTAGTTTTCATATTGTTACTTAGTTGATAAAGGATAATTGGGCTCAGGCCCTTTTTTTTTTTTTCTTTCAAAAAATACTGCCTGAAACTATAAGTTGAGGGCCTTCATTCTTGCCATTCTGCTCTTTCCCTTTATTTTTATTGTCTTCTTACCTAAGCAGTTAAATAATATTTAAGAACAGATGCTCCCTACAAGCATAGATGAATGAATAAAAAAAGATAAAATTATGCATTCACAAAAGGGCCTTGCCTCTGCTACTTTGCTGTTGTATCCTGACCAATGGATTCCCAACAAGGCCCTCCAGTTCACTGATGTTGCCTTTACATCACTTGAATCAGCGGAGTTTGTCTGTGAAATTTTACCACACTAAAGTTCTATGCAGTAAATATAAGAATGAAAAGTGAGGTGTGATGCTGAAATTTAATCACTTCCTTATCAAGTTCATTCAGGAAAAATGAGAAAGGTGCCTTGCCGCAAAGGAAAGGACATGTACATTGAGGTATGGATACATTTAATACCAATACAAAATTCCTGTGAAGGATCAGGTTTCATTTGAGAAGCAGATAAAAACCAAAGCACAATGGTTCTATTGGATTTGGCTGAGAAACAGCTACCAGTGTGTCAGCTGGTATCCAAGCAAGGCACAGGAGGAACATAAACAAATTTCATTTCATTTTGAAGTCGTCGTGTAAGTGTTTTTTAATGGAAAAACAAACTAATGAAACTCCTAGTGCCCTATTTTATGCACTTTGCTGCTTTAGTTACTGTAAACATTGGAGAACTTAGAGGTAGTTATTCTGGGTTTGCTTATCTAAATATTGAGCTAGTACAATTTGTTGATCATTTGTCCATTTAAAGTCAACCATGCAAAGTGTAAGGTGTGAAGACTGATGTGGACTGGGATCTGTGAATTAGTTGCAATGTATACCAGTAAGAGCTGTAGGTGGTTTTGTTCTTTTTAAATTTCTGCATGCTGATTTAGGGCAGGTTAAAATAAGGTATTTTTCAAATTGAGTGCTATAATTAACAACCTCCCCATTCATTTCCAATCTTCTGTTAACAGATTTTCTAAGCTCATGAGAAGTAAAATTTCTATACTTAAATGACAATTCCAGAAGAAAGGAGGTATTGAAATTATCTCCCTCAAGTCCATGATTTATTAATCTCCTAATCCTGTATCAAGGGACATTTATCCCATATCTGGAGGCTCACTCCTATCCTAAAATCTAAATCCAGTTTTACTCTTAGCATGGCAAACATTATATTTTTACTTCTCAATAACAAATCAGGCTTACTACTTGCTTTTTGTGATGTTAACTCTTTTCCTTTTGATCAAGACAATATTTTGTACCCCAAATTAACAACAGAATGTCTGTCCAATGGTTATTTCTTATTTTTTGTCCAAATTCCTATCATGATATTCTGTTCTCAATATTCTCCTATAATTGTTTTTCAACTAGAGCTGTACATTAGAATGAACTATCAAGATTTTCTTAAAAAGAGATTCCTAAGTCAGAGTCATATTTATTTATTTCAAAATATATAGTGGGTACAAGTGTTTTTGTTAGTGGATCAATTGTATCATTTTGAAGTCAAGGCTTGCAGTGTACCCATCACCAGAACAGTGTATATCATATACAATAGATATATTTTTATCCCTCACCCCATATCATGCCCCCCTTCTTAGTTTTCAATATTCATTACCCCACTTTATGACCATATGTATCTCTCATTTATCTCCCACTTATAAGTGAGAACATGTGGTATTCGTTTTTCCATTCCTGAGATACTTCATTTAGGATAATGGTCTCCAGTTTCATAGAAGTTGCTGCAAAAGACATTATTTCATTTCTTTTTATGGCTGAGTAGTAGTCAATGGTATACATATGTCACATTTTGTTAATCTACTCATGAACTGATTGGCACTGGGGTTGATTCCACATCTTTACAATTGTGAATTGTGCTGCAATAAACATTTGAGTACAGTTGTCTTTTTAAAAATATGAATTTTTTTCCCCTTTAGGTAGATAGCCAGTATGGGATTGCTAAATTGAATGGTAGGTCTACTCTCAGTTGTTTCTCATACTGTTTACCATAGTGATTATACTAGTTTACATTCTCATCAACAGTGTATAGTGTTTCTTTTTCACTGCATCCATGCCAACATCTGTTGTTTTTTGACTTTTTAATAGTGGCCATTCTGACAGGGTAAGGTGTTATCTCATTGTGATTTTAATTTGAATTTTCCTGATAATTAGTGACATTGAGCATTTTTCATGTTTATTGGCCATTTGCATATCTTCTTTTGAAAAAAATCTGTTCATGTCTTTTGTCCACTTTTTGATGGGGTCATTTGTTTTTTTCTTGCTGATTTGTTTGACTTCTTTGTAGATTTGGGATATTAGCCCATTGTTGGATGTACAGTTTGCAAATATTTTCTCCCATTATATTGATTATCTATTTACTCTGTTGATTATTTCCTTTGCTGTACAGAAAGTTTTCAGTTTAACATATTGACTGCCACACTAAAAAAAAAAAAAAAAAAAAAAATTTCCCTCAGGGCCATGGTGTTTTTTTTATGAAAATAGAATAAAAAGTTCAAAAGCAAAACAATTCTTTCTAAGTTAATAAAAAATTTAATGAAAAACAAACTTTATTGATTTCTATTCTTTTAATCAGTGTTTTTAGAATTAATTTGTCAATGTTAATTGTAACAATAAGAACATCAACAAGTAAGATTTTCGTGAATCAACTGCAGGGTTTTGTCCAGGTTTTCCTTCATGAGACCCCGGGGCTCAAAACTAGCATGAGTTAAATACAACTCACATGGCAGTAAATATGTTAATTATTCCAATTTATTTATTTTTGTTGTTGCCCTATTTACTTTTGGGATCTTATTCATAAATTCTTTGCCTAGGACAATGTCCAGAAGAATTTTTCCTATATTTTCTTTGATAATTTTTATGATTTCAGGCCTTCCATTTAACATTTTAGTCCATTTTCAGTTAATTTTTGTATACGGTGAGAGATAGGGATCCAGTTTCATTCTTCCACATGTGGCTATCCAGTTTTCCCAGCATTGTTTATTAAATAAGGAGTCCTTTCCCTAGCCTATGTTTTTGTCTACTTTGTCAAAAATCAGTTGGTCATAGCTAAATGGTTTTATTTCTGGGTTCTCTATTCCATTGGTCTATGTGTCTACCTTTATACCAGTACCATGGTACATTGGGTCTTATAGCTTTGTAATCTAATTTGAAGTCAGGTAATATGATGCCTCCAGATTTGTTCTTTTTGCTTAGGATTGCTTTGGCTATTTGGGCCCTTTTTTGGTTCCATATAAAGTTTAGAATTATGTTTTATAGGTCTATGAAAATGGCATTGATATATTGACGGAAATTGTGTTGAATCTCTAAATCACTTTGGGCAGTATGGACATTTTAACAATGTTGATTCTTCCAATCCATGAACATGGGATGTTTTTCCATATGTTTATATCATCTATGATTTCTTCAATTAGTGTTTTGCAGTTGTCCTTGTAGAGATCTTTTACCTCCTAGGGTAAGTATAGTCCTAGGTATTTTATTTTCTTTGCAGCTATTGTAAATGGTATTGAATTCTTGATTTGATGCTCAACTTGACTGTTATTATTATACAGAAATGCTACTGATTTGTATACATTAATTTTGTACCCTGAGACTTTAATGAATTTATTTATCACTTTTAGGAGTCTCTTGGTGGAGTCTTCAGGGTTTTCTAGATATAGGATCACATAGTTGGCAAACAGGGATAATTTGACCTCCTCTTTCCAGATTTGGATGTACTTATTTCTTTCTCTTTCCTGATTGCACTGGCTAGTACTTCCAGTACTATATTGAATAGAGGTGGTAACAGTGGGCATTCTTGTTTTGTTCCAGTTCTTAGGAGGAATGCTTTCAACTTTTCCCTATTAAGCATGTTTTTGGCTGTAGATCTGTCATACATGGCTTTCATTATTTGGAATTGTGTTCCTTCTATGCCTAGTTTGTTGAAGGTTTTTATCATGAAGTGGTACTGGATTTTATTCAGTGCTTTTTCTTCATCTATTGAGATGATCATAGCTTTTTGTTTTTAATTCCGTTTTTGTGATCAATCACATTTATTGGTTTGAACGATCGTTGAACGATCGTTGCATCCCTGTGATGAAACCCACTTGATCATGGTGAATTATCTTTTTGATGGGCTGTTGAATTTGGTTTGCTACTATTTTGTTGAGGATTTTTGACATGTATGAACACAGATTCATATTTAGAAGGTCAGGGCTGGAGTTTAAGCTTCTACATTTTAAAAAATGTTAACAGATCATTACCTATTGCTATAACTTTCCCCAAGCGTTTGTTTCATCCCATCTCTAGCTTCTATTCTACCTTTGTCTGATTTATTTATCAACTAACTGAGTCACAGTCCTTAATATATAAAACTTAACATTGCATGTTTAGTATCTGGGCAGAAACATCAGAAAAATCATTATTTGTAATATAGGCTTACAAGGTTGCTATTTTGAAAAATAAATATGTGCATGTATTTTAGTCTTTTGTTTTTGATATTATTCACAAATGAATAGGACAAAGAATATATCAGGAAAAATAGTTTTAAAATAGCATACAAAACTTGCAAAAATCCTTAAATTAATCCAAAAATCCTTTGTAAATTAAGGGTTTACAAAGTAATGTGTATAAAATTACTTGTAATTACTTAGAGAACTTAATTAAATATATAAATATATAACATATAATTTAATATACAGATATATTTTATATACACACACACACACACACACACACACACACACATACATACACACATAAACTTTGACTCCTGTCTTACTCAGCAGGTCTCAGGGAGTTCCAGGAATCTGCGTATTTAATAACCACAAAGGGTACAGAATGTCTCTGGATCACACCGTGAGAAATAATGGCTGAAACAAATAACATTGTATATGTTGGTTTTTATTTTGATTTTTTTAACTATTCTTGCTTTTAAATTTTCTGTCTGATAATTATAATTTGGTTTCCGTGGGTGAAAGACTTGGTTATTGAAAATCAATGGTAGTTGATGCCTTTCAGCAGGTCTAAACATGATGTGATTATTTTGACATTACATTCTATCAAGAAGATATGTGTCTTGATTTTCTTTAAAAAGAAATAGTATACTTATTCTTTTTTCATTATACCTGATACTTAATACTGACTTGGTTAGCTGTGGCTGGGGCACTACTACCCCCTGGTACTAATGAATAAAAATTGTAGGTTTAGTTTCTGACCATGGAATTCACACACATGGTTGTGAAGTGCCAGTACCAGAGGTTCTGCTGTAAGCAATTCTATCTACATAAAAGATATTTATTTAAAGGAATCCTACATGTTAATCTTCTAGTATAAGGTCTTTTTTATATGGCGATCTGTAATCATCTCAACCCTATGTATAAGCACTAACATTCTGCTCTTTGTTCCAGAATATTAAATGTACAGTTTTAAGGTTTTTGCAGAATGACAAAAAAAAAAAAAAAAAAAAAAAAAAAAAAAAAAAAAACAAGATTGAAAAATGAAAAGAGCAATGTTGACAGAATTCTCTTCTTTTCCCAGTGTAAACATTATTATTATTCTTTTAACCTTAGGGAATTCTTGCTCCTTGTTATACTATGGTGGCATCGACAATACCCTTATTAGTCTGTCTTTTTAAAACAAGCTAAAGAAACATTATATTCTGGATAGAATAATATATATTAGGTCTGCAGGATCTGGCAGTGTATCCTGTGGAATGTATATACACGTGTCCACTAGACTGATAGATATTTTCCCAAGTATTTTACTGCTACTCTGTCTTACTTCTTTACATTTATGTTAACAACCCCAGTGAAAGAAGACAATTTTTAGAGTACCTTGTGGAAGTCCTTTCCCTTAAAATAACGGTTTTTCTTGCCTTTCATTTTGGGTTACTGTAAAAGTTGACATACATTTTATTGGAAAACATGTAAATAATTATTAGGAAATGACCAGTACAAAAACGAATTATGGCATAAAAGTGAAGCGTGGAAGGAAAGGTTTGCCTTATATTTGGTGGAATACATGGAAATGATTTTATGATTTTAAGAATATGGTTCTGGCCAAAATTGCACTTCATCTCATGCATGTAATTTCATTAACATACAACAAATCTTATTTACTTATGAAAGAAACTTAACACTAAAATTGCCCCTTGGACATATAACATATTAATTTAATTTTGAACTATTAAGAAAGATTATGACGAGTAGGAGAAACTCAGTACCTAAATAAGGGATTACATGGAGAAGTAAAATACTATAAAATAGCAAGGATAGAAGAGCTAACCACAAATTTTGGTGATTCCTCGTTTTTGCTTAAAGCCAGCTTCTGATTTAGGCTACCAGGCATATCCTTGGTTAAAAGTTGTGCTTCTCACCCTCTCTTAGCATGCTATAATACATGCTTTTAAAAAGCCGTATTTGGGAACATAAAAGCTTGTAATTAATTCTCCTGTCCCTGTGTATAATAATACCTACATAGTGCTCAGCAATTCATTGTACTGCTCACATTCATTCTCCACAGAAAGGAACTTAATGTTTCCTAATGCCTGTCCAAGCTACCTGACAAGAATATTACAACACCAAAGAGACTATCTAGATTCCTTTAGTTCTTTGAAACAAAATATTTTCACCTATTAATAAGAATAGTAGTCTACCTGGAGATGTGTAGGTAAATATTTTCATTTTTGTTAAAGAGAAATTAATCATTTCTATTCATCAGAGAAAAATGCGAATGAAACAAGATTTCATCAAATGCCACCTTCAGAGTCCAGGAAACAAATAACAAAGGAATGTTCCCACCTAATCACTTGTAAGCTAAAATAATACTACAGATTCTATTTCTGTTGAGTCATAGAAAGCCTATTTTGTTCTTTTGAACTGCATTCCCTAAGGAGTTTCTATGGGAAAAACTGGAACAAACCTTCTCCCACCATTGTATTTTGAAAGTCCATAGCAAAAGAGTAAACAAACAAAGATCTTCCTCTCTTTCTATACTCTTTTTAGCTGTTGACTCTAAATTCTGTGGTTGCTGAGCTGATGAACATATTTGTAAAGGTTTTAACAGGTATTGTCCACATTTGCAAATAGGGATGATTGAACCTCTAATCCCTGTGTTTCTTAGCACACAGTTGTGATGCAATGTGGTACCCAGTCCTGAGATATCCTAAGCAATTAGAGTGAAAGGAGATCATATCCTACAGGTTGAGAGGCTAACACCAGCATGCCAGCACTGCAATCTAATATTAACTGATCTATGAATGCCCAGCTAAGTATATACATCCTCTGCAGGCAAAATTCATGTTCATTTTAGTGGAACAAAAATGTGGAAATGCAAACACTTGCGCACACACACATACAAACTTTAAAGCGATGAGGAAAAGATGTGCAAGAATATTGAAGATTTTATTTTTTGTTTCTGTTTAGATACAGCGTCTAACATACCAACAATTATAGCAGTTTACTTAAAGGGCCATTGGATGTCCAAAGTTTCTTACAAAGGGCTTTTAGGCCAGATAATTGATGGACAAGGTAATTAACACACTTTCAAAGTACTGAACATCCCTAAGGTATATAGCAAGGAGCTAAATTTGTACAGTCCAAAATAATATAAAACCGATATAAATAAGCACAGTTATATATTATTCTTGAATGTGCTAAGGAATAGAAGTAAGTTAAGAACTGTGCCAGAGAGACAATGAGCAGCCCAAAAACATACTAAGCAAATTTTGTATGCAGCCTATTATAAGAGGTGCTCTATGGAATTAAAAGAAAATAACAAATAGGAAGCATTTTCTAACCTAAGATATTTATAATATTTTTGAAGGAACCAACGAAATATGCAGAAAACATTTTGAAAAATGATGACCAAATAATGTGGACTTTCTCCTTGGTACTGATAAACTCAAATCTCCCAATCCTAAAGATAAAAACTGTACCTTTTTTTTTTTTTTGGCACTGTAAATGCCTCGGATTATTAGAAGCACACAAAAACAGAATTCAGCCTGATTAAAACAAAATTACTTAGGGTACTCTTGTTTTTCTTGTTTTAGTCTTTGGAAATGTGGCTGTTATAGTCAAACAGTGTCCATCAATGCAGCTATCACAACGGCTAAAGGATTCATTTTAAATGTGATACGTATACACACACGTATGTATTACACAATTATATTTATATATTTTACTGTATTGATTCTTGTAGGACAAACTGTAAGTGCCAGAGCAGGTCCTGTGAATAACTTCCAGTTTTTCCTCACTAAAGAATTAGTAAGAATCCTGAAGCCTTATAGTCAAGATAACAGTTTCTGTCCTGGGTCAGGTCTGTATGATCTCCTCACTATCTCCTAACAGAGTTACTCATGCTGTTTGTACTGGGATGTCCAGATCTTACTTTTTGATTTTACTTCTAAAACTGTGTGTACACTTTTCTAAGTACAGCTTCTAAGATCCACATCTTTATCAGCTGATTTTAACGCGGACCTAGCTTTCCTCTTAAGCCCTTTGCAAAATACTGGCTGCCTCGTTTTCTAAATACAGTGACTGGCTTTAGCTTCCTTTGGTGCTGTCTCCCAAATCTAAGTGCACCATGATTCTTCTCTTTGTTAGCTCTGTTCTTTCTCCCAGAACACTGTTCTCCATCATCCTGCCCTGCCACTGTGGCAATTGAGAATGGGTATTTATTTTAAAATATTTAATATACTTTTTTTTTAACAACAGAAATAACTTCCAGTGTAGAACAGAATGAGCAAAAGAATATGGCCAGCATGAGCAGGAAGTAACACATTACATAACAAAGATAAATCCATCTGGGGAATACATTGAGATAGCTATGCAGCTGTATTGAAATTTCAAAATAAAAGCTAATGTGGAACCCTAGCTATTCTTTCATGTCTGTATATTTGTCTAACTACAGCGTGAGCCTAGAGGTGTAAGCCTGGCAAGGAAAGGCTTTTCTTTGTTGTTTTTTGCTGCTGTTGTTGCTTTTAATACTAAGCAGTTTGGTTATATTAATATTTCAGAAATAGGAATCTAGGTAGTGAGTCAGGAAAAAAGCTCAGTATGAAATAAAGGATGTGAGCTAGCACACTGCAACGTTCATGGAAGGTAGAGTGGTCTGGAGGTATCTGCCAGCACCTGATATATTGTGCTGCCAATAGAAGTGAAAAAGGAACTAAAAATTTTAAGTTCTTACTAAGCCAAGCACCACGGAACATACATCATTGCCTTGCTACCCAACCGCCACGTCCCTCCCAGTTTTTCATTTGCTGCAGATTTCTCCCCACACATGAGAAAGGAAAATACTCAATGCTTACTTTTCTAGCCTTGCCTGCAGCCCAGACATAGTTATGTAATGTAGGGCAGGCTAATGGCATCAGAGGAGATGCTACTGGGCCTTCTGGGAAGAATTCTTCCTGATGAGAGACGTGCAAAGATGAATGCCCACCCTTCTGCTTTGGACGTTGTCATATAAGGACATAATATCTGCAGCTACTGCAGCCAAGAGAATCACAGAGACACTGACCTACTTCTCTGATGCCACTGAACTTCTATACCAGGCCAAGGAATCCCAACCTCTGCATTTATTGTTCTTGGAGAAAAATAAAGCCTTTGAATGGAAGTCACTTTTAATCAAATATTTCGTTTCTGGCAGTTGCATGCATCCTAACAGAACAACAATGTGCCAGGCAATTTTAATAAGGATCCCTTTTGTTACTTAAAATCATCCTGCTGACTAAGCATTATCCTTCCCCCACCTTTTTTTTAGAGATGAAGAAACTGAGCCTCAGAAAGATGAGGGGACTTATCCAATGTCCCAGAGCTCTTAAGTACAGAAGTTGGGGTTTAAATCTATGTTCCTGTGCCTGGAGTACCTCTGCATCTCCGCTTCTCATCCACTTTCTACCATTCTTTCACATCGCACTGCCTCTCCACAGCAAATATTTACCCACTGAGTTGGCATTTGAGCCTGGCAGGGGGAGTGTAGGCAGCTGTGTCTTTGTTCTGACACCATGGAAATCACTATAAGAAGTAAGGATTGACCACAAACACAATTTTTGTTGTAAGATATTGAAAAAAAAATGAGACTAATTTCAGATATGCTTCTTTTAGGGTAAGAGGACTGAGGCATATATATTCTCAGTTATAGCTAGGTATGGGTTCACAAATAGAAACTTAGCTTTGCAAATATACCTGGAAACTACATGACTCCAAGACCTACTACCATGCTTTCCATCTTAGTTGGGACTCTCTCTTGCTCCTCAATCCTCTAGTTCCTCATAAGTTCCGCCTTGACTGGAATGATTTTGAAATCTGCCTCTAGCAAATACTAAATGTTTTTCAGTCTTTCCACTTAAAAACCCAGAGAATACCTGTAAAACAGGAGAGAGACTAAGAAATAAGGGCAGAGCATTTAATATTTTTCTTTTTAAATACTGCTTGATTTTTAGTTATTTATTTTGTAGAGATGGATCTCACTATGTTTCCCAGGCTGGTCTCAAACTCCTGGCCTCAAGCAATCCTCCTGCCTTGGCCTCCCAAAATCCTGAGATTACAGGTGTGAGCCACTGCACTCAGCCTAAAAGGATCTTAGTTCAACAAATTCTATAAGGCCCTGGGCAGGTGAAATTTGTTTACTTATGTGTTTAATAGTGAGCCCTTCCCTAGATGCTACTTTGAAAGATGTAAGAGATTCCTGATGGTTTCACCTTCTCTTCCACATGAGGGGATCTCTGTCTTCATTATCTGAATCTTGGGCCCCTTTTATCTGCACCATCTGTATCCTTACTGCACAGGATTCTTTCTTTGGGATTTTTTTCTTTTTTCTCCTTTTCTTCCTAAATCTTGTCTCTAGTGCTGTCTTGGTAAACTCATCTGAACTAGTGTGTTAGTGGCGATTCAAAGTTAAATTATTGTATTATGTACATGTGCAATGTGATTCATTTGCAGAACTTTAACCCACAGTAATAATTTCCTTGTTCTGGAAATTTCAGCCAGAGTCAGAGAATTTCTCTAAGTGAGCCAAAATAATGCCACATGGGCATCTGTCTCCTACACCAAGCAGCCACAGAGGTTGGCAGTATGTCCAGGAGTCTTAAAACAAAAGCTGGAAAGTGAAAAAGAAAATATATTGCTCAAGTGCATTTTTAAATGGGAAATAGAACTTCAGGGAAACATTGGTTTAAGACTTTCTGACAATGTAAAAAGGGATAGGCTAGCCACTGTAATTTTCCTAAACTCATTAATTTAACATTAAAAGCAACCAGAGTGGGAAAGACAAACAAACAAACAAACAAACAAATCCAGTCTTCACTCTTTCTAGCCCAAGTCACCAATATATATTAACTGCAATTATTGACATAATTAGTTGGTCTCTCAGCTTTCGCTCTCATCAATACACACCGCCCCTTCTCTGTTCTCAAAATATTAATAGCAGCCTGAGTTATCTATTCCTCTGAGAACTAAATCAAATCAAGATGTGTCTCTGCTCAAAATCTTCTGATGGCTCTCCCGGTCACTTGGGATAAAGGCCACGGTTCTGACAATAGCTTCAGGACCTTCTTTGCTCTCACCGATTCCTTCTTTGTCCTTATCTACTTACTAGTCTCTCTTGCCACTCCAGCCACACTAGCTTCCTTCTGTTCACAGAAAACCACCAGGCACACGTCTGCCTCCAGCCTTTAGTTACCTCCTTTGCTCAATGCTATCTTCTCATTGAGGACCCCATAATCACCCTATTTAAAAATTTAAAACCCCATTGACCAAATACCCTTCCCCAACACTCTATCCCCTTCCCTGCTTCATTTTTCTCCATTGCACTCCATAGCAAATATCATATACTTTATATTGTACTTGTTTGCTTGGTTTTATCTTTGTTTACCATCTTTCTTTCTTTTTCTTTTTTTTTTAGAGACAAGGTCTCTGTTGCCCTGGCTGGAATGCGGTGGTACAATCGTAACTCACCACAGCATGCCTAGCTTGTTATCTGCCATCTTCCTGTTGTATTCCCCCATGCCTCTCACTAGAATGCAAGCTCTGTGAGGGTAGGACGTTTTGTCTGCTTTTTATTTATTTATTTTTTAGTGCTATATTTATAATGTCTGATACATATTCAGTAAATATTTATAAAATGAATAATCCTCCTATCTGCCTATTCAGTCAGGACTTGCAGTGACAAAACTACAATATTACCTGGTTCTAAATAACTTAAGCAAAGAAATAATTTACTGAAATGAGATTGGAAGGCTAAGAAACCAAACTCAGAAAATGATTAGGAATCAAAAGAGGGTGGGCAGCAGAACACTCGGGCATGGTCTGGGGCCATCCCCAGCACTAAGGACTCGCCCCAGGTTGTCTCTTCCTGTCTCTGCTACCAAGAACAAATCTCTAAGTGTCCCTGTATCCTTGCAGGGGGCCTTTTAGGTCAAGTGCCAACAATCTAGCTGTCAAGGGCCAGCAGAGACAGTATGGAACCCCTGTCAGCTGTCATGTGGAAAGCTGAGTTCTGCCTCCCCCCAAAATTTAAATAATGTGGGATGCTCTGACATATGAATGGATCTGGATCATGGCCAGCCAAAAAACAAAACACTAAAAATAAAAAATCCAAACCCTCCAAAAAACAAAAGCTCAATTGTAATCTATAATTATTAATAGAAAGTGACTTTTATTTGCCTTATTTTATTTATTTTCTGTAGGTAGTATTTTCTAAATTTTCCCAGTGATGTGAATAGATATATTAGCTCATTTAATTACTTTGGATAGGTAAAATGAATGCTTGCCCATAGTAAGATAATAAAAATTTTAGCCAGACCTCTATTTTCCCCTTGAGGCAGCCTGTGATTTATGATCTATCAGTACTTATATATGAGAATGAGACATCAGTGAATTGAGAGGACTTTTAAAACCTATCTGATTTCTTCAGAGTACACTTTTATGGAAAGGCTAATATGGCATCTTTTATGTTTCACTGAATTCACATAATTAAATGAAGAGCATCAATGGAAAGCAGATGCTCATCTGACTAAATTGTTACTCATTCTATTCCCCACAGAGAAATATCACGCATAGTCTTGAACTAGAGTTCAAATTTATTGCACAAGTATTTTTATTTGACGTGGGATTGTTCCAAAGATGGAAGCAACAAGCCTTCCCATCCTACAGGCCCTTTGCAATTGGCTTCTCCACTGCTTTTATCAGACTGGCTTTGAGTCTGAGCTGGCCCTGTGACTTGCCTTAATTAATGGAATGTTACAGAAAAAACATACGTGACTCTCAAATCTAGTCCTTACGATACTGTGCAGTTCCAGGTCTTGACTTCTTGGAAGCCAGCTACTATTTAGGGAAGTCTGGGTTGTCCACTTGGGGAAGTAACATGGAGAGAAAAGCCCTGGGGCTTGAGAAGACACATGGAAACAAATTAGGAACCCCAAGCTACTGCCACACACTGTTGGTGAGGCCATCTTTGATGTTCCAACCCCA
This sequence comes from Indri indri, assembly GCA_004363605.1. NCBI lineage: Eukaryota > Metazoa > Chordata > Mammalia > Primates > Indriidae > Indri > Indri indri. The sequence goes on from RJWJ010005339.1 coordinate 38,270, forward strand.
GCCAGGCCACCAGTGGAATTTGGGCACATGATTGACTTTGTTGACACCTTGAGGAGTAGAAGAACCAACCTTCTGAGCCCAGTCAACACACATAATCATAAGAAATAATAAATTGTTGTTGTCTTAAGCCAATATGTTTTGGGATGGCTGGTTATATACAACAGATAGCTGAAATATTTAGGATGTAAAATTTAAAAAAAAAAAAAAAACATTGATTAGGTAATGGCATTAAATTTTTCTTGAAAAACAATTAGAAAATGTCCACCCTCTTTTGGGTTTAAGGGGGAGTGCAGTGGGTAAAAATTATCTAGCTCCAGTTGAGCCATACTCACTAATGCATCCCAAGCCATGCCTATCCCTACTCCCAACCCCCCTCCTAGCTCCAGCATCCTAGACAGGAATGATATCATCTATTTCTCCCAAGGTCTGCAGTAACTATCTGACTAGGAGATCCTTCTCAAAAGTCTGAAGTCTCTGATAAATCAATGCTCTGGTAGAAAAGGAAGAGAGGAGTGCTTTCTGATGTTGTGTATGTGTTGATGGACCTTAAAAGATACAGATTCCTTTTCTCAGCTCAAACAATCTGCCTGCCTCCACCTCCCAGAGTGCTAGGATTACAGGCATGAGCCACCGCGCCCGGCCAAGATTCCTTTTCTCTAGACTTCTATGCCTTCCTCCCCTTTCACTCCCCAACTCTATGATGAAATCTTTTAGTTACGTCATATAGCAAAAATTTCAATCTAATTAGATGGAGCATATGTGGCAAGAGTAGGATAGTGGGGAAGAGATTTGGGCATAAATGATTCTACCACGTTGCAAGTATTTTTTTTTAACATTATGCTTTGCAGCAAACTTCACGAGAGGCTCAAATTCCAGAAATATTCCTGGTAGCTATTTCAGTGTAGTTTAGATGTCAAACATTTAATTCAATAGTATGTCTGCACTGTAATTTGTCACAGAAATTTTCAGAAAACAATCTGATCAAATCACGGGTTGATGAGCTTATAGCCACAGAAGTTTATAGCCAACCATTCTAAGTTAAAAGAAAAAGACTGTCTTTGATGTTTTTCTGTACTGGTAGGTTACTGAATCATATTTTATCACATGATTGATATGTTTTTATCATATGTTTTGAAAGAAATTATAAAAAATTATAATGAATTTAGGCAAATTAAAAAATAATAACTTTGCTATAAAAATTATAGTCTTTTATAAAAGTTAGTACAAAATAATTTATCTGTATTTAAGAGAAAAAATCAAGCAAACTCATAGAAAATCTTTGAGGAAAAAGTAAAAAATTAAACTTTAATTATTTTTAGAATTATAAAGCATGTGTTTGGTCTAAGGAGCCCTAGAATTGAAACACTACATTCTCAAATTTAAACTGTCACCTATAGAAAAATTTGCTTTAAAAAGTCAGAGTAGTATTCTTATACATATTTGGATAATGAAATCTTATGAAAATATCCATAGTAACTAAAATTTGGACATATGTTTTAAGTGATGGAACAATAACTTTAAAAATTTTCTAAAATTTATGATCAAAATGAACTATATTTCATAAAGCCATGATGGACTATAAGAAGAGACTAGATTTTAAAATGTTTAAGTTACTAAGACTCTGCTTTCTAATTTCAGTTTTTGGTTTTTTTTTTTTTTTTTTAGACAGAGTCTCACTCTTTTGCCCTGGCTAGAGTGCTGTGGCACCAGCCTAGCTCACAGCAACCTCAAACTCCTGGGCTCAAGCAATCCTTCTGCCTCAGCCTCCCAAGTAGCCAGGACTACACGCATATGCCACTATGCCTGGCTAATTTTTTCTATATATTTTTAGTTGTCCGATTAATTTCTTTCTAATTTTAGTAGAGATGGGGTCTCATTCTTGCTCAGGCTGGTCTTGAACTCGTGAGCTCCGCCTGCCTCAGCCTCCCAGAGTGCTAGGATTACAGGCGTGAGCCACCGCACCCGGCCTCTAATTTCAGTTTTTAAATGCGTCCAAATAACACTCTGGATAGTATTCAAACAAACAAAAATAAACTAATGTAACCACATTTTGTCTATTTATGTTGTATGTAATTGCATCATTGTTAGAATACTATTCAATAGGTAAATATTGAAAAAAAGATATTAATTAAAATGGAAGAAAATAATCTAATTATCATGATTTTAAAAAATCTTTCTAAAGTGTTAGAGTTTTAATAGCAATAAAAGCAAAGGCTTTTTATTTTCTAATTCCCTCAACAAGCAAAAAAAAAAAAAAAAAACCAAACATTTAAATCAATGCACATTATTTATATGAGATTTTATATAAATTCATTCTGATGAATGAAGGTTTCCTATCAAATTCTTATTCAGGTTGTTTCAATTTGCTGGGCTATTTGAATGGCTTTTCTTGTCCAACCTTTCTGAAACATTTCCCCTACCCTACTGGAGTAAAGTTCAGCCCGTGTCTGTCTTGAGCATACAGCAATAACCTTTACTTTGTCAAAAAAAGAAAAAAAAATCAATAGATTCTAATTTGTTAAACCTGGGAGAAACTATTCTAAAATGCAACCTCTCTGCTATGGTAGAGATTTATGACTAAAACAAAAATAAAACAATTCCAGGTTAACTCGATGGAAAATTGCATGGAAGCATCAGTACAATAAGCAACGTGACTGCATTATTTATGAAATATATTTCTAGAAAGATCACTACTTATGTGCAGAAGCCAGGGAAAATGGCCAAGTTCTACAAAGCATTTCTAACCATGGGTGCTTTGCACTAGTCTAATCTCAAAAAAGATTCCAGTTTTAGATTCAATTCGGCAAATATTTGTTGAGCAAAAGCGTTCAATATTTGTTGTACAAGAGAACTAATCTGCCAAATGCCCTGCTTTAACAAAAATCTGAAATCTGTATTTAACCTTGGGCAAAACTTTTAACCAACTTGGGCCTCAATTTCTCCATCTATAAAATGGAGAGTTTGGATTAAACAATTATTTAAGGTTTTAAAGTGCTGTGATTACAGGATGGGCTTGGACATGGTGATTACAAATTTTCTTTTGCTTTTAACCTATGCTTTTACCTCACTAATAGGATGGAAATAGAGAAGCAACAGATTCCATTTGATGGAAGGTGCACGAGCCATTAGAAGAAGGAATGTGCCCAGGAAGGCAGGTGAGTACAGTGGTGGAGGGCCCAGGACAAGGAGTGCGACTGTCTGGGTTGGGGGTTTGCTCCTTACTAATCACATGATTTGGAATAGTTTCTTCACCTCTTGGGGCTTCAGTTTTCTTATCTGTAAAATGAGGATAATAATTGTATTAACCTTATAGTGTTTTTGTAAAGATAAATGAGTTAATGCATGTAAGGTACTTAGACTGGTGACTAATACAACGTATTCAATAGGGTTAGCTGTTATTATTCTGGTTAAAGGCACAGAGAGAGATGTCAAAGGCCAAGCTCAACCCCAAGAGTTGACATTCACTAGAGCATTGCTTAATTGCTTTAATTAACAGTAGCCACCTTACAGGATTACTCATGAATTTATTTATAAATAATTTTCTATATTATATCTCATCAGTAACAGTATTCTGACATAAAACACACATGATTTAGTAAATAGTGAAGCCTGGGTTACGTATAACCACTGCTCTTGCGTCAGTACCCAACACATGTAACACCAGGAACTCAAACATTGGGAAATGGGGAAAAAAATGGATACATGTGCAGGAATCCTCAGGTATTAGATTTTATGCACAAGTTTATAAATTTAATTGTAATCAGTTTTTGTAAGACAAATATTCAGAACAAGAGTTTATATCCTTTAATAGCATACCTGACATATAGTAAATACCCAGTGTTAGTGTTTATTATTATTAAATCTTCTTTCTAAAGAATTGAAGCAATCTTCCTTGACTTTTATTAAAAAGTTAACTTTAGTATATAGTAAAATCATATTCGAAATGGAATAAATTTTAAAATGATAAATTTAAAGAAGAAAATTGTTATAACAGTTAAAACTGTCACAAATATGACACAGTAGCTTAAAGGATTAAACAGAAATTAATAATTACAGCTTAATAAAATAGAATTCATTGGAATGAAAAGCTATTCTGCTTCATTCAATTAAGTCCATTTAATCAATTAAATCCCCGGTAGTATATAAAAGAATAACTGGCAAGCCCTTTGGCTGCTAAGATTTTCTGAACTCTTTGCAGAAACTGTCTCTTAGAAAGGAGTTCATTTTCACTTGGCTAAAGATTGAAGTTACAAGTGCATCAAAATCATTGTCTAAAGACACTATTCATGAATTGACATTCAGTGTAATAAAAGAGGATGTGTGTCAAACTCTATTAGTAGATTATCAGAAAATGTACATGCTTATTGAATTAGGTTCATAATTTTCACATTCAGTAATAAAAAGTTTCTATGAAATTCTTTCAGAGAAAGACATTGTGTGACCTCTACATGTCAGTTTTTTATAACTAAAAATGATGTGTCAGTTAAGTCAATAATCTCAGGGTAAATATTACAACTAACTAGAAGCAAGGCCTTGAAAGCATTAAAATATGTAGTTAGACGCATGACACCCAAAGGGGTAACAAAACAACTATTGACTCTAGCAGTTTTACAACTTTTATAATATTTCTTTTCCCCTCCACATATGCTATAAATAGTTCATTTGTGCAATATACAGCCAAATGCATAGTCAAAACTAAGAATAATTCATCTACAAGTAGCTTCTTTCCTTTTCTTAAACATAGTGGACTAAAAAGGATTAAAAGTGGCATTACTGGGGAGGATTTTTGCTTTCAGCTAAGGAAGAATAAAAGAGATTGAATTTACTCTCTTACTTGAAAACTACTAAAAACCCAAGAAAAAGTATAAAACATCAGTTTTTAAACATCGGACACCAAGTGATACAGGACAATGTCCCAAAGAGAAGGGCAACAAACCAGGTGAGCCTACGATTGCCCCAACTTACAGCCTAGAAAATTTTTAGGTTGCCATGCAGAGAAAGGAAACCCAGCTTGGAGCTCTCCCAGAGTTGAGGAGATAGAGGTAGGAGTGTGGGGAAGGCAAGTTGGCTAGAGTTTTCAGGGCAGAGTCCCAGAAAGGAGAAAACTGTGGAATAAGAGAGCTCCAGCAATCTGCAGAGTCCCCTCAAGTCTTCAGCTCAGTACTGATCAGCACATGCGAGAAGGAAACTACTCTAATTTATGGATAACACCACCCAAAAGGAGGAGAGGTAACAATCCCTGGAGCTGACATAGGGCTAGAAAAAGTTGTGTTCTCACCAGCCAGAGTGGAAAGCCTCATAATTCATAGGATGTCAAGGAAATCAGAAGAGTTTTGCCTTGATAGTGGGGACAAAATCAGCCCTAGACTAAAGACTGGTCTTACACTGCCTGACAAAGCTTAGAAGTAAGCCTCAGAATGTTCAAATTCTTTTTAAAAATTTTTTTCCTTCTGTTTTTTAAATTTTTGACTTTTAATTGATAGATATTTATACATATTGATGGGGTATAGAGTGATATTTTGATACATGTACACAATGTGCAATGATCAAATTAGGGTAATTAGTTTATCCATCACCTCAGACATTTATCATTTCTTTGTATTGGTAGTATTCAAAATTCTCTCTTCTAGCTTTTTGAAATATATAAGAAGTTATTTTTAACTGTAGTCATTCCATAGTGCTACAGAACACTAGAACTTATTTACAAATAATTCAGCTGAATCCCAGACCAAGACTCAGAGAATATTTATAGGAATACAAAAATATTCAGTACTTTACAAGGTAAAATTTACCATGTTTGGCATTCAATAAAAAATTGCCAGTTACGTAAATAAGTGGAAATAATTTATAATGTGGAGAAAAATAAACCAATAGAAATAGATGCAGAAATGATACAGATGGTATTTCTATTAGGCAAGGATATTATAACTGTTATTATAACTATTTCATATAATTATAGAATATTCCATATGTTTAAGAAGCTAGAGGAAAGATTGAACAATTAAAGATGTCTGAGATGAAAAATACATTTAATGGGATTAGACACAAGAAAAAATTAATGTCCTGAAGACATAACAATTAAAATTATCCTAAATTAAACAGAGGAATTTTGGTCAAAATTTTATAGTTAGGAGTGAAAGGAATTCAGAGGAAGTCATCTGAATTCTCAACATTTTCAACCTACAGTAGCCAAAGTCATATATTTTTATAATATAAAGTGAGAAGTTTGAAGTCATATTCACTCATTTTGAACTTCTGGAACTTCTGGCCCATGGTCTGTGTTTTAGAACTGCGAGATTGCATTCTACTCCAAAGAGGCATGTGACCTCTAAGCAAAACCAGATGGTGAAGCAGGCAAGGCTTGTCTTCTGCTAAACTCACTTCTCTTTTATGAAGCCCTTTCCCCCTTTTACAGACTCTTCTTCCTCTGACCTCTCCCCGCCCCAGTTCTCAGTGCTCTTCTTCAAGTGTCCAGGAGAAAATAAATCACTAATGCTTTCAGAAAAATTAGTCTATGTGAGACCTCTCTGGGAATTTGTAATTACCCCAAAGGTAGAAATTCAAAGTAAATAAGTTTTTAGTGATAGAGATGACTAATGGTGGTATTTCGACTGCTGTGGCTCCTGATTAGAGAAATTATTTTGGTGGTAAATTATACCATTTGAGGTACAGATCGTACCAGTAAATCAGTCAGCCATCTGCCCTCCCTTCTCAAGTGGCGTGGTAGAAAAAATGTTTTTTGTTAGCCATATGTGAGGAAATGCACAATCCCAGATTCAGTTCCATGTTGATATGAAGCCTAAAGAGTTGCTAATAGTAGAGCAAAGTGAATGGAAACTTGCAAGGTGGTTCTTTGTTAAGGATGGGCTGCTGCTGACCTCCCTGCTGACCTTACTGCTTTCTCCCAATATGTGTCCGCTGAGTGGACTTTAGGCTGCCAGACATGAAGAAATCACACCATCAATTAAGCAACCAATCAACAAATATATCATATAATGACTTCTGCAATTTGCAAGGCAAGGTGGCAAATTGTACAAGGGATGCAAAGGTAATTTATGAAGTATTATCGCTGTTTTTAAGTAGTACATGATAACTAGCAAATGAAGAATGTGCATAATATGTGCTAGAGGAGTTAGAAGAGAAAGTAATTCCTATGGCTGATATTGTCCAGAAAGTTTTGATTTTTTTAGGAGTATTTGCCCTATTGAGTAATATTATTAGAAAATAATAGAACTTTTTAATTGAGTATTTTCTTGCACAAGGCACTCTGTTAAACTCTTCACACATATAATACGCAGAATATTTAGATAAGTAAATGGCACATGCTAAATGCTCAATAAGTGTTACTTGTTGTTCTTATTATTGTGTTAGTCCTTCCGTGTTCTTTCAATAGGAACTATTATTTCCCCTATATTATAGTTGAGAAAATGGGGGCCCATCAAGGTTACGTAACTTGTGCAAAATAGCAAGTGTGAACACAGATACTGACTCCAGTGTCATAAGATTGATAAGTAAAGGGAGAAATTGGGGGAGGGGCATTAGATCCAGGAGCTAGAGGTGATAAAGTTTCAATCTGGTTCAGGAGGTCAGGAAGTTACTCGGCGTGGAGGACCTAGTGAGATGGGAACTGACAGATACTGCTTTAGGGATGGCATTGCTGCAGGCGTTGGCTTGGACATTGCTTTAGACAAGGACCCACTTAGACTCCAAGTGAATCCTAACATAAGGGAGTCACTTTCCTGTGTCACCAGAATAAAAAGCTATGGGAGGTATACGGCTAGAACAAGAATTTAGAATGAGTTATGGTGGGTTTTGAATATTGACTGGAAAGGATATTAAAGGAATTCCAGCTTTATCCTATAGGTACTGAGGACTCAATGATTTTTACACACACACACACACACACACACATTGACATGAAGAAAAAGAAATTTTTGTGAAGATTATGCTAGGAATATTATCAGGGCCAACTTATCCATTAGGCGCAATAGACACAGTGTCTAGAGCCCACCAAAATGTTTTAATTTATATTAAATCAGAAGGAAAAAATGTGGCCAGGAGCCTATAATACTAGCACTTTGGGAGCCCAAGGCAGAGGATTGCTTGAGGTCAGGAGTTCAAGACCAGCCTGAGTAAGAACAAGACCCTGTCTCTACTAAGAATAGAAAAAGTTAGCCGGGCATGGTGGCATGTGCCTGTAGTCCCAGCTACTTGGGAGGCTGAGGCAGGAGGATCGCTCGAGCCCTGGGGTTTGAGGTTGCAGTCAGCTAGGCTAATGTCATGGCACTCTAGCCCAGGCAACAGAATGAGACTGTCTCAAAAAAAAAAAAAAAAAAAAAACAAAGACAAAATGCATATAATAATAATGAATACAGCCTGGATTACATTCATCTTTATACCAACACAACTATAAAATATAATTTTTAGTTTTCTTTTTTAAAGAGAGGATGGGGTAAAAGTGCCTTATGGCCCACAAAAGTCATACTGTAGCCCTGGGTATTGTGCTGAATCATCTGGAGGAGGGAGTAACTAAGCACAAGTAAAACAGGGAACTACTAAAATCCTTATGCAGGCAGGCTTTGACTAAGTTCGTGGCCATGACAGAACAAAGAAAAGCAAAGACATTGCAAATAAACAGCTCAGAAGAGTTGAAAACTGCCTCTGAATGTATGGGTGTGTAGTGGAGTATGGGATTATGGGTTACAACTGGGTACATAAAAATCTAAGTTTTCCAACTGAAGATAGTGGGCAAATATATATATTTACTTTTTTGTGTTCCAACATTTCTTGAAATAACAGAAGAGAGTTTTTTTTTAAAATCCATAATAGTGCTTAAAAAATGAAAGTCTGAAATAGCAGATTAAAGAAAGTTTAGGACTCTGATTGATTAAAAAAAATCAAAGCTGAGAAACTGGAAGTAAGCACCGGGGAAGAGTTGTAGGATTCAAGTCAGAATCAAGTAGCCTAGGAATAGAAACTCACCGTAAGGTGACTCATGTAATAATTCATTTAAAGGATTGTGAAACAACCAGATCAACTGTACATAGGGCAGCTGGCTGAAGTGTTTGCCTCCAGGATATAAACCTAATGATAACAGCTTTCAAAACAAAGTAGAGAATCTGCTGGGCCAAGATACGTAGTAAGAAGAGCTAGTAATCTCAATGTGATCTTGATGCTGAAAACAAAATGTTGCAGGGCCTGGGTGATGTTAAACACACACAGACATAGAATAAAGGTGGGAGGGAATAAATGGATCAACACTGCAGTGAAATAACACTGTAACGTTCTGTCTCCTTCCATATTTTGGTATTTGAAAGAAGTCCTGCCTTGCTTGCCAGCTTGCGTGCCCGCCATGAACACATCAGCTAGCATAATGTTGTCCTTCCAGCTTCAGAGTCTAATCATATTTCCCATTATTTAGGGGGATGGGCTGGTAAGGAATCAGATATATACAACTTCCAAGAAAACCTATACCAGCTATTTATGATAATCAATCTAGTCCTTTATTTGCAAATGTATAAGAATAAAAGAATTTATCAAATATAATCCAATAGAACAGCTGACCTATAGAAAATTTAAACATTTTAATTCAGCCTTAGAAAGATTGAAGAGGCTTTAATAAAGCTATGAATCAAGTATGAGCTACCAGGAATAAAGGTGCAATAAGAGAATTAAAAAAGAGTTCTTAGAAAATAAAATATGATTGCAAAAACAAATAAGCACACACACATACATATATATATATATGTATGGATCAAAGAAAGAAACTTATAGAGCTGAAGGTCACATTAATGATGTAGGTGATAAAGTTGAGAACATGGAGAAGACAAAGAGAGAGAAAATATTAAAGATAGATAACTTAAGAGCCATGCAGGATACTATGATAAAATTTAATATGCATCTAAAAAAATGGCAAGAAAAAGGAAAGAATAAAACAGATAGAGAGGTAGGTATAGCTAATGGTAGAACAATGTCCTGAGCTGAAGAAAGATCCAAATATTCAAATGGAAAAGTCTTTGATGTACCCAACAGGAATAAGGAAACACATGCATATTCAAGCACACATCCTGATGAAAATTTTCAATTCCAATAATATAGAGTAAATTTTTAAAGTTTCCACAGTAAAAGAAAGAAAGCAAATAACTGAAGATCAGACTGATATGGTACAACTTAGCTTTCACAATAATTGCTAGAAGAAATGCAGGAATGGCTTCAAAAAGGATTTGTAATTAGGGAACTACGCCCAGCCAATTATTCTGCAAATATCTAGGAAACATAAAGATTTTGTTGAACATGAAAAGTGACAGATTATTTATATGCATTTTCAGGGAAAAAAAACTATTTAAGATGTATTTCATGAGCTCAAAATTAACTTCAAAATTAATCTGAGAAAGAAGACATGGTGTATATTAAAGTATATGAATAAAAAACTCAATTGATTATAGTCTTAAGCCCAGGCAATTATGGAAAATTTGGGCATAAATTTCAGAGATGTTCATTACAAAAAGAATTCCTAAAAATAAGGGCATTACACAAAATAAATTAATAAATATAACTACAAGTGATTAAAAAATGACACATGGAAGCTGGGGGAATGGTTTAGTTGGTATAAAAGAACAAAATTTTCTCTATACCTGAAAACGCTCTGAAAAATAAAGTCTATTAATTTCTTAAAAGACATCGGAAACCAAGAACGAAGGAGTGTGAGAGAGGGGTGAGGGGTAAAAACTTATCTGTTGGGCACAATGAACACTGTTCTGGTGTCAGGCATGCTGAAAGCCCTGACTTCAGCATTATAAGGTGTATATGTGTAACAAAAATTTTTGTACTCCCTTAATATTTTGGAAGAAAAAGTACTAATTTAAAAAAAACACATAAGAGATGGAAGAAGAGGCTACATAAAGTCATGTTAATGGTATTTCTTTTTCGGAGGAGGGAAAATCGATACTGATTTTGTCTTCATACTCACTGGAAAACAAAGCTTGTATTTATATCTTAAGAACTTAAGACATACAATGAAAAGAACTGAAATAGCATTTAAAACTTCCAAACCTCTAAAAATGAAAAAGGAGCATGTATTAATAAAATGTGTTTTATTCAGCAGAAATTAGAAAGAAAAGAAGGAGACAAAGAAGGATGAGAAGGGCAAGCAAGAAATAAATCGCATATAAAGGATGGTTATAAAACATGAAATATAAGATGGCAAGATAAAAAATATAGTATCAGGGACCACAATAAATATGAATGAATAAAATTCCCAAATAAAAAATGACTCTCAAATTTTTAAAAAGTTAAAATTCCAATTGTATGCCCTATGCAGAAGACCTATTCAGAATAAAATACTTTTTCACTCAGTGGATTTTTCCTCTTGTTGGAACATTTGACTATTGACTCTGTGTTGAAGGGCAGAGAACTGGGAGGCAGGTGGGGGCAAAAGAAGCTGAGGGGCTGCAGATGGTGTGTCTAATACAGACACTCAGAGGAAAATTAATAGCTTCCAATGCATTCATTAGAAACAAGAAGCACTGGGCAAAATTGGGAATGAATTAAACTCACTTGACTACAAAAGATTAAATTAACTGAAACAGTATAGCAGCAGAATATATAGAAAGGCAACAGGCTCATATAGTTTTATGAATAGATTCACTCAAACCTTTAAGAAACAGATAATTCTTTTATTAACTTGTCCAAATCATCAGAAATGATGGAAAGCCTTAAAAGTTATTTTACAATGCTAGCAACGTTAAGTAAGGATTGTGAGAAAATATTTATAGCCCAGAATAACTTATTAATAGTTGTAAAAACATATAAATGAAATAATAAATCAAATTTAGCATGATTTTATAGAATATTATATCAGAGTCAAGTAGGGTTTATATAAGGAATATAAGAACGGGAATGGGGAATTCAGAAGATGCAATGGAAAAAGAATAGAAGCGTATGGGAAAAAAGAAGGAATTGTTTTAGGAGCTATGGCTAAGAATTTGAGGAGTTGGAATTTTTTTTTTTCCCCCTTTGGAGACCCCGGCTAGAGTGTCGTGGTGTCATCATAGCTCACTGCAAACTCAACCTCCTGGGCTCAAAGCATGCACCATGATGCCCAGCTAATTTTTCTATTTTTAGTAGAGATGGGTCTCACTCTTGCTTAGGCTGGTCTTGAACTCCTGAGCTCAAGCAATTCTCCTGCCTCCGCCTCCCAGAGTGCTGGGATTACAGGTTTGAGCCACTGTGCTTGGCCTATGAGAAGTGGTTTAATTAAATGGCCACAGATTTCCTAACAAACCTCTGATACTCTTTTCAATACTGACATTGGCTGAATTCCTAGATATGGTTAGAGATGTGAGAACAATTCTGTAGTCTTTGCAAGGATATTATTTTTCAGTGACTGAGAGTGGATCATTCCAAGGACTTCAGTTCCCAAAGGAATTAGCAGTAACTCTCAGCACTGGGAGAATAAACCACCAGGATAGGTCAGTACATGAGTTAGCTGCTATATTTAAATACACTCTAAACTTTTTGCAGACATTTTGAGAGGATGATGTTTGATCACTACATATTTTAAGAAGTAGAAAAAAAGATATACTAGGGTTACAAATCTCTAATCCAAAATACACAGGGCTGGATGCAAAATAATCCCTAAATCAGATGCCCCAAAAGGCCAAGATAAAGAGGCTTCCTTACAGCCCAGGTTATTAGGACTGTGGTGGGAATTTAGACAACAGGGAATTTAGAAAGTCAACAAATTTTTAGGAAGATGTTAAAGGGTCAGGTTGAAGTAACCACAGAACTTCCACATATAAATATGGAAACAGCTTAATATGTGGGACTAAGGTTTGGAAAGAGAGAGATCAAGCTGTGTTTAAAGATTTGGAAGCTATCACAAAGAAAAAAACTAGTCTAACGGGAGAATAAATGACCTGAAACAGAAAAAGACAATCAAGAGAGATGAGCTAAAAGATGAAAAATGAACTTGGAAGAAAGACAAACGTTATAGTGGTTAAATCAAGGTGAAGCCAGGAAAACAGAAAGATCAAGAAACAAAGACTTTTTGCAGACCAAGGGACAAAAAATATGCAAGCACAGATCTTTAGATTCTGATCCACAGTGTGTTCTAGTCTTGAAGTTGCAGAGACATTAGAAAGGAATGAGGTACTACTTAATTATTCTACAAACATATATTGAGCACATCCTGCATATAAAATAGAGTAATGGTTCTCACCCTTCCGATGCTTTTAATTTGACTTACAGGGCAGACAAAAGGGTCCGAAAAGATATTTTAATTATTTGAAAGTACTAAAAATAAATTCCTCTCGTAATCATCCCCACACTCCCTCAATTCCTCTCTGTATCTCTTCAATGTTTTTCAGCTTTTGGCTCACAATTCAGGCTTTTCTGTGCCAGAAAAAAAATTTGTGTATAGATGTCTGAAAATATCTGATTGATGTGGCCAATCAATAGAGGTTTATCCGAGCTGTTCTAGATGCTGGCAGTGCAACAGCGAGCACATCAAACTCTATGAATTAATGGTGGGTTCTAGAAAGCAGAATAAACAGTACACAAATAAATACACAAATAAATACATAAGTGATATATTAGTAGCAATAAGACCTGGGGGAGGGTTGCTATTTCACATAGGGTAGTCAACAAAGGCCTCTTGGATAAAATAGCTTTTAATCAGACACTCAAAGTAAGTAAAAAACTAAGTTATGTGGCTATTTTACAAAAGAATATTCCTAGAAGGAAAACAGCAAGCAAAAAGGCTGGGATGGGAGCATGCATGGAAGACCAGTGAGTATGTCTGAAAAAAAATTTATGAAAGGCTGCATCACAGAAACCAAGGCTGGAGCTGGCAGAGGACTAGACCATGTCGGTCCTTGGGAGACACAGAAGGACATTCATTTTTGTGCTGGATAAAATGGAAAGTCATTCTAATATTTCACAAAAATGAGAGAAATAACCTCATTTATGTTTTTAAAAGGTCACTGACTGTCGAAAGGCTGTGGAATCAATCATGAGGTTTCTAATTTTAAAGAATTTACAACAATTTGTTCATAACTCCCAACTAAATTCATGGGTGGCATAGTAATCAATTTGTAGATCACATAATGCTACAGACACTGCTCAAATCTGTCCTTTTCCCTTAGTATATTACTTTGCTGGTGTTTCCATTCTAAGTACCATGGGCTAGGTGGCTTAAACAACAGATATTTATTTTCTCACAGTTCTGGAGACTAAAAGCCTTAGATCAAAGGATTAATAGGGCCGATTTCTCCTGATGTCTCTCCCCTTGGCTTGTAGATAGCTATTTTCTTTCTCCTTGTATCTTCATATGGTCATACCTCTGTGTATGTCTGTGTTCCGATTTCCTCTTCTTATAATGGTACTATATTGGATTAAGGCCCCCCACCCTTAAAACCTCATTTAACTTTATTATTTCTTTAAAGATCCTGTTTCCAAATACAGCCACATTCTAAAGTATTGGGCGTAAAGTCTTCAACATATGAATTTTAGGGGCACACAATTCAGCCCACAACACTTAGTAATAGAGTTTTAGCTCCAATGTAGCTGCCCAGCCTTGGACTATATTTCCCAGCCTCCCTTGCAGGTATGGGTGGGTATATGGCTATGATCTCACTAGCAAAATGTGCACAGAGTGATGAGTGCCACTTCCACACTTCTGGCCGATCTCATATAAAATTGCAGGCATTTTCTTCCATGCCCCTTTTCTCTTCTGCTGCCTAAAAAGGCAATGAAAAGAGCAGCCCGGGAAGATAAAGGGTTGAAAATGATAGAGCCTATGTCAGCCTGGGTTCTTGATTGGCAGTACGAAGAGACCTGAAATACTCATCCTGATTGTGACACGAAAGACAAACTTTTATATTCATTTACTATTAAATTATTGTTGCATCCTTGTTTCCACATATTATTGTTCCTTAATTAATGTATATAACCCTATGTTATGTACCTGTCTACGTAGTATTAACTGAAGGAAAATTTGAACATTAATCTTTAATTTGGCAGAGTTGCTAATATTGGGATCAAAAGAACTACACATATTCTAAATTATAAAACAAATTGTGATTTTTTTCTTAATGATAATACAGTCATTTATTAATGCAACAAAGTGAATTCAATGAATAAATGCCATTACTATGGGCCAGACCCAAACCAAGGCTCTGTCCATAAATGACCAGACAAAAAAGCAAAACCCGTGAATACCATGCTGTCTTTGTCCTTAAGGTGTGCAAAGTTCTGTGGAGGAAGCTATAGATAAACAAATTCTACAATGTGCCACCTGCCCACAATGGGACCCGTAAGATCTGCCTGGGAAGATTGTAGAAGGCTACGAATTAGGGATAGTGCTTGAGTACCTAGTAGAAACTGAAACACATTATTATATATGTATTCAAAGGATGATGTACAAATAAATTAGGTTCTGAAAAGTCTATCTAGGAAAAAACGTAGGAGAAACTATAAGGATTTGATGACTGAAAATAGTTCCTATGAGTAAAAGATTGGCATAGAAGAAAAACATGTGTGACAGAACCGTTGCCAATTTTTCTCTACATCAAGTAAAAATTAGTAAGATACAATGGGCTTAAACTTAACCAGGAAGGTCAATTAGCCTTGAGGAAGACTGGACCTTCAGGTGATGAGACACCAGCTCTGTTCCTGGAGAACGTTTAAGAGCAGGGACAAAACCCTGGACTGGACTGAATAGTTTTCATTTGCCTTCAGGCAAGGGGTTAGGGTAGGTGATATCTTGAGGCTCTTTCCTTGCCTCAGAAAGTTGAGGGGGAAAACTTTATGAAGCCTAAAAAAAGTCTACTACAGTAGCCACTTTACTTGGAATATATAATTTAATTCTCATGGAAACCATATTAATCCCATTTTACAGGAAAGGAAATAGATTTCCAGAAGTTGTGCCCAAAGTCATGTAACTAATAAGTAAAGAAGTGAATTCAGTTTGTTTGACTCTGACGCCCACATTCTTCCATTAAGTCTCCTACTTTAAGTTTTCTAAAACCACTTGATTGGTGTGGGGACTATCCGAATCCTCACCTGCCACAGTTTAGTTCCTGGAATTACATCATAGTGGCTGGGTATCTGGACTCTAGGGACCCAGCTACCTGGGTTCGAATTGAAGCTTCTTCCCTGGTAAACTATGTGAGCTTGAGATTTTTTTGGTTTTTGCTTTTTAGGTTTTTGTAAAATAAGAGTTATAATAGTACCTGCTACATAGAGTTACTTCATGAAAAATACATAGAACCCCCCTGACCTATAGTAGGTACATAATATATGTTACCTACTATTGGCTATAGAGAGGAGGTTTTTTTCCTTTCATTAGTTGAAAGCTTTAAAATCAACATTTAATTTTTCAAATACTTTCTCAGTGTGCAGTATTAATCTGAATGTATAAAGCAGGACCTGGAACCCATTATACAAGTAGCTCTAAATATTTTTAAAGATGATTTTAGAAAGCAATTCTGAATTAATTTTCCCATGTTTACCATCCCACCAACAATCAAACACCCAAATCAAAACAGAGTTGACTCTGTTGCTATTTGTTTCCGTATCTCTACTTTCTGTGTCCCCATGACTTATCTTTTATAATACCAATTAATAATTCCAGAACACAAATCTTTTCTTCTTCTCCCATTCCTTCTCCTCCAAGTCCCCACATCCATATGGATGTCCCATACCTGTTAACTCTGTGTCTGGGCACTGTTTCATTTCTCTCTTCTTGTTTGTTAATTGTGGCTCTCAACCCAGAGTATGCATAAGATTCCTGAGATGAAGCAGCAGACTGGGTGGGTTGCACAATCTGCATAACAATTACTGATGATTTGTTCACCTTCAATTCCAAAGTCCAAAGTGTCTTCTGCTGCTGATCCTCTCAGCCAAGGACTACCTGTTTGCCTTTTGGCATTTTACTTGTAGTAATCTCAGAGGCTACTAGTAGCATTCCGTTTTACTCCAAGGTCACCTGGGATAAGAGAAAGTGCTACTGATAATTATGCCAGAAAGATAACGGTAAATGAATTTGAGGTCACCCTGTTTTATCCCCAAATCTCCCTAGCCATCAGTAAAGGAGTTAATATTCCAGACTAAGAAATATGTGTTCTGTTTCTACCTCTCCCATTCCTCTTGGCTATTTGTATCCTTGAGTTTTTAAATGTACATCGTCTTATAACTACATCACAATAAAATTTAAACTCAATAGTACCAATATAATATTCAACAACTCATAGAAATTTTAATTAGATTTAAGATTTAAAGGTATAATAATAAAGCTAACTCATAGCAATTAATTTTGTTTTTAAAATTTAATGATGTTTATAAGCCAGTTATAACCAACTGAAATGTGTACATGTGTTTACATACATGTACAAGAGTATTCATAACAGGATCACGTGTAGTAGTGTCAGCTTTTAGTCTGAAATGTTGTTTCTTAGTGTGTCATTGCTGAAGAAAGATCAGACACACCAAAGTAAGTCAAGCACAAAAATGAGGTTTATTGAGGAGAGAAAGATAGGATCATGGGGCAAGAGCAAGACACAGGTTTACAGAGCATGATGCAGACACCCCAGATGACTACCAGACCCACTGTCACAGCAAAGGAAAAGCAAAAAGAAGAGTGCAAAAGGGACTGCTTATGGTCTGCATCTTCTTTTATAGTGCTCAGATTGGGACCTCCCTAGTTGCTCAGACATCGCCATGGAACCACTTTGATTGGACAGTTGGGAGTCACGTGACCTGAGCCTTAACTGCGCATGTGGGCTGTTCTAGATCAATTTCTGGACTCTGTAGTACCTGTGCTGCTTGGCCTGTGTGCTAGAGAGTCCTTTGCATTCTTCTGCAGCTGGTACACTAAGTTATGCTGGAAGATTCATAGGGAATTCCCTCCTCCCCAGGTATGGCAGTAGCTCAGGGCAGAATTAGGGTGGGGCAGGACCAAGATAGGAGCAACAGCACCCACTTTCATCCCTAGGAGACCCGAATTCCTTGCTATCTACCTAACAGTAGTCCTGTTACTGAAAGTTCAGTACTTGTCCTGGAGGCTGAATCAGTGAGAATGAAGAACGAGGACAGTGGTTTGAGGAAAAGGAAAGAGAAGTTTATTGATTTGCCAGCAAATGAGAAGGGCAGCAGACTAACATTCCAAAAGACTGCCATTCTGCCTTTTAGGAGAAATACAGGGCTTTTTTTAAAGGTGGTGTTTTCAGTGGTTAGCCTTGGGTCCTTGTGACCAGTGTCACATACCTTGGCTTCAGACTATTTATTGTTCAGGGTTGGTGGTTTTGGTGGATGTTATTTATTTCTGGTGAAGAAGATCTCATGACCTTTGTCAGGACAATTCTGTTGAGCTATCTCCTGTGGTTTAAGATGCTAGAAAACAAGCAGTAAAGAACATTTTCCTGCCCCTTTGATTACTGGCCTCAGGCAGGAATGGAGGTTTTAATTCCTAGAAAGGGTGGGGGTTTTAAAGGGACAAATCATGAAACATTTTGCCCTTTTTCAGACCTTTACCTCTGTTACGGTCCCAAAATGGAGACTACTGAAATGCCCATGCACAGTAGGACTCATAAATAAATTATGTTACACAGTGGAATGCTACATAGCCATGAGAATACACAAACTACAGCTACATGCAACAATATGGATGACTCTCACAAACATGTTAAGAGTAAGAAGCCAGACACAAATGAGTACATATTGTGTGCTTTCATTTATATAAAGTTCAGAAAGAGGCAAAACTAATCTATGGCATTAGAAGTCATGAAAGTGGCTATTCTTTGGTTGAGAGTGGAGAGACTTAAGGTATGTTCGGTTTGTGAAACTTGTGAAAATTCATATGGCATATCTGTTAGGTGGATACCAAGGGACCTCCAAGTCTCTCCTAGGGGACAAAAGTGAGTGTCTTGCCTTGGTGCTGCCTTGAGCAATTGCCCCACCTGGGAAGAAGGACAAGGCCCCCTGCCCCCACCCCCTCTGTCTTGGTGCTACAGCACCTTAATCCGGCCCAGAGCAACTGCCACACTTAGGGGAAGGAGGAACCCCTGCTAATCTGCAAAAGAACGCAGATTCTTTTGTGCCAGGCAGTCTAGGCACAGTAGGATTTGGAAAGGGACCTAGAGTAACCTAAGGCTAATTACCATGTTGTTAACTGTCCATCAAAGTGGTTCCATGGTGACGTCTGAACCATAAGGAGGGCCCAATCTGGACAGTATAAAACAGGACCCCAGACCAGAATCAAAGCCCTTTTGTTACAACAGAGGGGTCCATTCACTGTTCTGTGGCAAATGTATCTTGTTCTTACTCTGTAAACTAATACCTTGCTCTTGCTCTGTAAATCTGTCTTGTCCTTCCTCAATAAACTTCATTTCATGCTTGCCTTACTTTTGGCGTGTCTGGTCATCCTTTGGCTGAGAGCACACCAAGAACCAGGAACAAACAAGATTGTCAACCCTGAATCCTGACATATCCCCATGATCTGTGCACTTTTCAATAAATATTTTGTACTTTGGCAAAATTTCCAAGATATATAGTTATATATAATGCACAATTTTTATACATATATAAATACTCCTCTTAAGAAAACTGGTGTTACTTACCATGTGGACCAGGTGGTTAACAGACCAATAGGGAGAATAGAAATTCAAAACAATTGAAGATTCTGACAGTAACAGTCAACTACTTTTTTGAAGAGAGTATTTTTTTAAATAAAAGAATACAAAATTATAAATATAAAATTAGGCACAAAATGAACATTTATTTAGAAGCAGAAAGAACTCACAAAATACAACAAAACATTTTTCTTAATTAACTACCTATAACACATCTATAACACTTATGTTCCTGGTTGGTCTGAGTGCAGTGGTGTTTACGACTAATTGATCACGACAAGTTACAGATTCCTTTGTTCCTTCACTCCCACTGCTTCACTTGACCAGACTTTAAAAAAAATAAATAAATAAGAAAAAAAGTAAAACTTATGTTCCTTCATATAAAATAGCTATAAATTTTTGGTTACTTCTTCACAAGATATGCTTTATAATATTTGATATGGAGAGACTAGAGAGATTTTTTTCCCTCTAATATGGTTGATGTAATTTTTTAAATTATAAAAGCACAAGATTTTATAAACAGATATATCTGCTGTTTGCTATATTACTACAAGCTTGGGCTCTACCATCACAGGAATTCTGATAAATTCTTATTTCTTACAATTCCCATAAAAATGTGTGGTGCTTTTATAATTTTATGCCTTGCATTATAAAATATATAATATTCTCAACAGCGGAGGACTTCTACTTTAGGAATTTTTAAGCAGTGAATCCTTCACTTAAAATTGTACATATTTAACAACTGGTGAGAGTTTCCCAAAGACCAGCTTCCTTTGCCTTCACTACCTGCATTCTTCCAAACCCTGTGCTTGGAACATGTGGATAATGGAAACACCTTTGTGTTAAGACTCTGAGTGAGTCTACCCAACAGGCAATAGGAGTATTCCTGTTTTTCCTGCACCAGCACAGCTAAAAACAACTTAAATATAGACAAAAGTGATAAATATATCTCACTAAATCCTAACTTAATGTATCTCTAACTCAACTTTCCTGTAGCTGGATCTCAAAAATGCCCATGACCACTCTGACACTGTTCACACAAGGGGAAGTGTGAGGGAGACTCAGGTGGAGTGGAAAGAGACTGGGATCTTATCGTAATTCTGAAAATTTTACAAAAACAAATGGCCATATGAAGCCAGGTGCTAGCTCCCTTGCTGGTACCTTGAAAGTTGCCAGTGCAAGCTTTACTTGCTTTTCCATAAATCTACCTCTGCTTTCTTTTTTGTCTCACTGGTTGCAGATAGCTTCTCCTGGAAGTGAGATCTTCATCTCCAATTACTGTCAAAATATTGCACACACCTGTGGTTGGCTCCTTTGTCAGCTGCAAGTGTCTTCCCACAGTCAACAACAATCTATGTGGCACTATTTAAGTTTCTCCTTCAGTGACTTCCTATAGCATTTCATCTGCCTGCCTCATGAACAGCCCATTTTTGCTTAGTGGACAGCAGCTGGTGAGGTCTCTGGGTTTTGTTATCGACCATTGTTAGGGGATGGCCAGCTGAGCACAGTGGCCATTAAGCTTTGCTGCAGCAGAACAGGCTGTGTTTCGAGGCCTTAATGGTTTTCTCTTGCCATTTGATGTAGATTTGATACCAGTGACTAGGGTGGAGACTCTATGGATACACATGCAATGGCCAGGACTTTTAGCCTCCATTCTGATTACACAGTTTTTGATTCAATTCATCACTTGCCCAGACAGAAACTGCTTTTACTTGTTTGCGCTGACTCCTGACTCTATTTTACATCTTGGAAAAGTATTCAGAGATTTTATTTCCTTTAACCCATAATGTAGATCTGCTTAGCAATATGATATACATTTGTGTTTACTGTGGATTTTGCAAGCGCTTAGATGAGAAGAATAATTGTATAGGGAAAAGGTTTATCTAATAAACGAATTTTTGCAGTCTAATGATATTCTATGTTGAATATCTTCTTTCTATTCAACCTATTTAGTTCATTATTCTAAATTAATACAAAACTTTTAGGTGCAGCACAAGAAATTTATTTAAACTGCTAATATTGATTAGATAACATGAGTTTATCTAATACTAGCACTCAGAGAATCTTTAGATTGTCCAATAGGTTGATAAGGCCCATTGAAAGAAGCTTTTAAATTTCCGATTAATTCTTCCTCGTGTTTAATTATACTGAGTATTTCACAGGTATCATTTCATTTAATTCTCATAACAAAACTGTAAGGAAGGCAACGTTATCCCTGTGAGGAAACTTAGCTTATTCAAGGGATAAATTTGCCCAAATTCACACAATTTGCCCAAATAACTGGTATATCTGTGATTCAAACGTGGATCTGTTGGTACCAAAGCTAGTGTTTATAACCACTCTTTGCCTTTTAGAGTTAGTAATTTGGTCAGCAAGAAAGGGTAACTGTTTTTAACAATTTTCTCAAATATAGAATAAACCAAAATTATTTTGCTTTCTGAATTTAAGATAGGTTTGGATAATTGAAAAAATTAATTTTTCATCTCCCAATCTTGAAAGCAACTCAGTCTTCATTATCTTAAAAGTGCCTTGAATTAGTATTTAATTCGGTCTGCATTTTTTAGTTCATTTACTTTATTTTAGCTATTCTATTATCTGTTAGGCAGTTTTACTCAAAGTGTGGTCATGTGGTCAGATGTTTGTTAAATGAAGAGTTGTAGACCACATTCCAAGCCTACAGAATCAGACTCACCTGGGCTAGTGTCAAGAAATCTACATTCTTAAAACTAGAAATTAGATTGTGATTCTAAAGAACCTAAAGTTTGCCTTTAGAAGAGCTCCCCACTCCTTTCCTGTGATTATTTCCTGGGTAGTAGTCATTTGTACATTCCTTTAAGGTCTTGATTCACAATCTTACTGAATTGATTCTCTGAGGAAAGTCTCTCTGGTAGTCAGGAGACCTGTTCACAAATATTCTGTTTTTTCTCTGTCAAAGTATACGATGAAATTGCATTTTCCTGTCCCCTAGAAATCAGATGTGGCCATGTGACTTCCACTGGCCATTGGAAGTGAGTGGAAGTGATGTGTGCTCCCTTCCCTGGCCACAGGTTCCGCCTATACTCCAGATAGTAGAGACTTTGTCAGCCTGCATTCCTACATGAGGATGGGATAGAGGAGAGCCCCCAGCTGATCCATGATGAAGCTAGCAAAAGGGAAGAGTAGCAGGATACCAGTTATTTTTCAGTATTCATTCTGTACTTTTTCCTTAGTTATAAGAATACCAATTTTTAGTCACAGTACTACTCAGCTAAAAGATTAAATTTTCCAGTCTACTTTTGAGTTAGGTATAGTGATTGTGTTAAATTGTGGCTGTTACACATAGGTGAGAATTATATTTCATTGCTAGTAAGCATCCTTAAAAGACAAGGGTGTCCTCACTTTTTTCTTTCTGAAAAGTTCCTAGAAAGCAAATGTATTAAATGTCTGGAGCTCCAGGAGAACCCTTGGGCTATGAAACAAGTTTTCTTTTTCTTTTTTTTTTAATGTTGTGTGAACTTTATTTGGATTCTGATTTACAGACTATAAAGGCAAAAGCCATGTTCTTTCCTGTTTTTGATTTTTATCTACCTCTGTACAACTCTTTTAGGATTATTTATTTCTAAAGCATACATCCAGTTATTTTATTTTTTAGTTACATTCATTGATGGATTTCCATTATCTGTAGGTAAACCTAAGAAAGATTTCACAGTGCCTTACTTCAAAGAGGGGGTCATAAATGCAAACTTTAGGGAGGGCTTCCTGGAGGAGGTGGTAATTGATGCCAAAGAAAATGAAGAGTATTAGAGAGATTTTTTGAAAAGGGCAATTGAATAGACTTGCTGACATGAGCATTTTGTGTCTGGTTGGGTGGGAGGTTGGAGCCCGTTGAAGTGGAAGATCCATGTTGTGCAGCAGGAATATGACCAGCTATGAAAAGACCAGATCGAGGTCTGGGAGGAGTTGTTAGTGCAGTGGGACTCATCACCTCACGTTCCTTTTGCTCCTTAAGTATCGGTATGAAATGAGGCTTTCTTTTAAGCCTTTCTTTTCTTCACATTGCACACATTTCCTTGCATTCCACACCATGGAATTCCCAGATCCTGAAGGCCAGGCTGCGGCATAGACTCCCAGTTATGCACGAGTTTTAATGCTTTGCCATTCATAACCAATCACAATATAATGTATCTTGACACTCCAACTGAAAACTGGGGATTTCAATGACTAAATTGTTAATATAACATCCCTCTTATGAAGCAAGTTTTAAGATGCAAGTCACATTTAGCAGAACAACAAAATAGAAGGAGCCTGGGTCCCTAACGATGTGAAACTTCCACACTCCCCTGGAAAGCCTACCCCTGGATTTATTTTACATGAGTGAGAAATAAACCTGTACGTCACTATTTTTCCGATCTTTAGTTTCTACTACCTCATATATACAAAGTGCTACATCTGCCTGTGACTATTCATAAGCCAGTACTCTGTCACTAACTGTATTAATTGGAGGTGACATACTTCGTAAATCTGGGCATTTTTCCTCACTTGCAAACAAAGAGGTGACTGTGGGTACTATGGCTCCAATGTAAGTGAGCTAAGGCAGGCATTACAGGGTCAAATGCCTTCCAGGAGGGGGATGTGACTCCCTTACATACCAGCCGGTCTTCGGAAGTGATATTCTGCATTTTCTAGACCACTTTGCCAGCTCACCTGCTATCAGTGCAGAATTGGTCAGCATTCTGTCAAGACAGATGGAGTTTGTAAAGGATTGCTGGCCTCACTCAAAAACAGCTGGATGAATGATTTTTATGAGCTCACCAAAGACCCATAAGCATTTCATACAGGAACTTGAAATTAGCTGCTGAGTACATTTATTTTGGGTCCTCATTTATTTCTTGCAAATGTACACTGATCCACTTCAACTAAAATATTGCTGTTTTGTGGCACTCTTCTAAACATCAGTTGCTGTAGAATTCCACAGTTGGCAGGGAATTTAGAACTCACGGAGTTCAACACCTGGATTTTACATTCGGTGAAAATAAGACTTAGGAGAAATGACTAATCAAGAGCCACTCATCTGAGTCAGGTTAGAACTGAGAGCCCTTGACTCTCAATCCATGGCTCTTTTCTCTAAAGTAAGCTTCCCCAAAAGGCCATATCAGACTCCTTTCCTCTAGTGGGACCTTAATCTTAAATCCATAGCATAGACTCACTCAGCAGTTAGCTGAGACCTTTCAAGTTGAGTCCTACTTTTGCTTTTCTTTCCTTCTTATCTCAATACTTCTCTAGCATTCTTTTAAAAAGTGTCCTTTCTTGATGTTTTCTCCTAAACTCCTGAAGCAAATGCCTTCTTTAAATCATTCTCCTTTTCTTTGGGCATCTGTGCTCTCTCTCAGCCAACTACTTCCCTCCTGCTTGTAACTATACGTAGGTCCTTCCTATCTTATATAATGTACATGTGTTAATGTTTTAAATAGAATTTATTGGACCATCTGAGCTTTCAAATTCTTCTTCTGGGCAGCTTCGTTTAGAGATGTTTATTCCAGATCTTTTATCACCTCATTACTTTTCACTTGTTTATATTTTTGTCATTTAGTGACTCTCCCCTTTACTCCTTACCCCTTTTCCTGTTGTTGATACAGAATAGCTATGTATCCCCAGTAACTGGCATAGTGCCTGACATATGCTGCATTTACTGTAATTTTTTTGAGTAAATAAATAAATAGAATGGTCAAAAAAAATCATGATAACCTTTAGGAAATCTGGCCACCTATTAAACGTCCTTAAATTGAAATGAGAGCTGTGTGTACAAACATACATGTAAACTTACATACAAAGGAGGAGCTCAGTAGTTTATTATGTGCTTGCCATGCACTAGTCTCTGTTCTAAGCCCTTTGTATAGTATTGTCTCACTTGGTAATAATAATAGTAATTGTTATTTTATTGATGATTAAAGATAGCACTCAGAATGTGCCAGGTGACCATTTGGATCTCTTTACTATGTATTAACAAGAACTCTATGTGGTAGGCACTTTATTATCCTAACAGAGACAAATACCTTCTGCATTCACACAGCTAGTTGAGTAGTGGAGGGAAAACTTGAACTTACATGTTCTGACTCCACAGTCTATACTCTTAACCCCTCATACCATACTGCTTATCATCCAAAGTCTCACAAGTGGAGCTGTTACTCTATAATAAATACATTCTACATCTTACCCCAAGGACCATTTTTCCCTAAAATATCTTCCTTTCCAGCTTGCATGGTACATGACTGAAATTTTTGTTCTTTAGTCATAATCTTCACAGAAGATACTTAAAGAACTGGGGAGGGGGGGACCACAAATGTGTCACATGGAGGTAATATGACATAAAGCCTAGCCAACCTTAATATTTTTAGCATGAAATTATTTATCAGATAAGCATAATTGATTCTTGAGAAGACTTTTGGGGAAATTGAACATGAGACAGCAAGTTGACTTTTGGGATGTTGGAGAGGTCAAAATGCTAAAAATGCAGGAAAGAAAAAATAAGTAGGATGGTTACACTCTAAGATATTTGAAGAAAAGGGGAAAAGGGAAGATTTGAAATTTAAAAAAAATTTAAAAGCCTTTGAATTTGCTACCTCCAAAGTATTCTATACTATGTGGCTAGTTCTATCTCACCTGATAGTGCTCAATTTTGAATATATTCATTTTATTTTAGATTACATATTTCATTTTTAGTCGTATCCTTGGGAACAGAAATTTCTTTCTCTAGCTCAAGCTACATATTTTAATAAGCATAATTTATTAATAAGCATAATTCAATAATCTCTTACCTGAAGGAATAATCTCCAATTTTATAGTGTAAGTCCAATGGGAAAGCTGCATCTAATATAGAAGTTTGCTTTAGCAATTACTTTTATTAACATCAAATTTTGCTTTAAGACACAGCCTTTGAGCTAGGTATTCCTGGGTGATAGCCAACCTCCAATTTTTATTTTGTGCCTGCCAACTCTGTGCTTTTTAAGCTTCTAATGAAGAATAATTGGTTTAAGCAATGTTTTAGTAATCCTTCATATATAGGACCTCATGGTACATGCTTTATAAAGACACGTAACATCTTTTATAATCCATTTTCACCTATGACTTTCAATCAGTAAATCCCTTTTGATCTTTCAGTAGGACGAGGTTCTGCATGTGTATTAGACATGAATTATCTATTTTTGTTAGCAGTTCACTGATTCCATAAATCATGAATCTGGGCAAAGAATTACTGAAACTTTAAGCCTCCTTAATCTGGATGACACATATACTTAAAACGAAAAATTGTTAAGTGAACAGTAGCAAATTTCATGTATTTGGAGGAGTGATTTTATCAAGCCTTTCGCTAATCCACTGGATTTTAAAACAGTTCATAGTTGTGTAAGAGTTTACTTAAATAGTTAGCCTCAGGCAGCAGAATTTTCTCTGGAAGCCTTACTCAGGAAATAGTCTGTGTGTCCTTTCCTTTGAATCAAACTAAGTGGCAATATTAGGCACTGGACAGATGCTTTCTAAATGTTCACTCCTAGCTAGCTAGCAGTTACACTGATTTCAGTGTAAAAAACTTTCATTTTGTAAGGCATTATCATAGAAGCAGAACATTTGGAGAACTATCATAGGATATCAAATTATGGCTCTTTCTGTCTGGGAGCGTTATTAATCAGGGCTCTACAAAGAGAAGGAACCAATAGGATAGATAGATAGATAGATAGATAGATAGATAGATAGATGAAAGGGGATTTATTAGGGGAATTGGCTCATGTGATTACGGAAACTGAGAAGTTTCACAACAGGCTGTCTGTAAGCTTGAAACCCAAGGATTAGGGATGCCAGTAGAAAGGTGCAGTCCAAGTCTGAAAGCCTTAGAACCAGGGAAGCCAATGGTATGACTCAGTCTGAGGCCAAAGGCCTAAGAACCCTGGAGAGAGAGTTGGAGGTGCTAGTAGTATAACTCAGTCCAAGGATGTAACTCAGCTCCGGAGCCCAAAGGCCAGAGAACCTGGAATTCTGAGGTCCAAAGGCAGAAGAAGAATGTCCCAGCTCTAGAAGAGAGACAGACAAAACCTCCTTTCCTCTGCAGTTTTTGTTCTATCAGGCCCCTAGCCTATTGGTTGGTGCCTGTTAACCTTGAGGGTGGATCTTCCCCACTTAGTCCATAGACTCACACACCAGTCTCCTCTGGAAACACCCTCACAGACACATCCAGAAATAATGCTTTACCAGTACTCTGGCTGTTCTGTAATCTGGTCAAGTTAACACTGAAGATTAACCCCAGGGAAGTTAGGCAAGACCCCAAAGTTGAGACAGTAAGTGTCACGTACTCCCACGGTTGAAACAAGGGGGGCTATTTATAAAGGAAGTGCAAAAAAAAAAAAAAAAGAAAAAAAAAGTTCTGCCAGCATTGGTTCAGACTGTTATCAAAGAAGAATTCAGTGGGAAGTAAGAGATCAGAGAGTGTCTTAGCTCTGGCTGCTGTAATGAATTACAATAGACTAGGTGGTTTAAACAACAAACATTTATTTCTCATGGTTCTGAAAATGGGAAGTCCAAGATCAGGTTGCCACCATAGTCAGGTTCTTGGTGACATCCCTTTTCCTGGTTGTGTCCTTATATGGTCTTTCCTTGGTGTGTGAGGGCAGAGAGAGACAGAGAGAGAGAGAGAGAGGCGAGAGCTCTTCCTTTTTTAATAAGGGTGTTTACCTCACCATGGGTAGTCCCACTTGCATGACCTCATCTACACCTCCCAAATGGCCCACCTCCAAATACAATCATGTTGAGGATTAGGGCTTCAACACATGAATTTTGTGGTGATACAAACATTCAGTCCAAAACAGAGAGTGAGTGTTTTTTAAAGAAAGAGTTGCCCGTGTTCCTGACGCTTTGAATCCCATCCCTTAGAGGGTCAAGAGAGGCAGACTTCAAGAGAGCCACTCGAAAGTGCTTGGCTTGTGAGCTCTGAAATTTAGAAAAACATAGAGACTAGAACTTGGCTTGCATCTGGAAAAGTTGAACAACTGGCAAGTTTTGCCAAAAGCCAAGAGAAGAGAGAGAATTTGAGTAGGAGCAACGTGAACCTCCATGCATGGTGGAGCACAGGTATGTCTTTTCTATGGACCAGAGGTGATCCACAGTAGGTGGACTGCCATGAGCCCTCTTGACAGGTTTTTCCCCAAGAAGACCACCTAGAGGGCCAATCCCAGCAGAAGAAGATGAATTGCCAGAGACCAGGGGCTTGAGAGCAATGATATCTGGCCAGGTAAAGGAAATATTACTCATGCCATAGTGCAGCACTTGGACATCCAAGAAAGAGGATCTCCAAGGGACCCACAGAAACATCCCATGAAACAAGCATTTGGTCATCTGACACACCCAGAAGGCACCAATACCTGATAACATTAGGAAAAAATGCAATTAGGTTTTCACACCTTATAGTGTCTTAAAAAGCTATGGCAGCATCCAAAGAGTTTACCCAGGTGATTGCAGCCAGGAAAGGCCCTCCTCTTTTAAGGACTCAAGTAATTTGACTAAACCAAGTTAATCCAGGATAATTCATCCATCTCAAGGTCTACGCCCTTACCATAAAGTTCTTTTTGATGCACTTAAGGTAATATATTAATGTGTTCTAGGGATTAGGGTATGGGCATCTTTGGGGAGCCATTGTTCCATTGACCCCAGTGTTGATGCCTGACAGCCTCTGTTTTCATGACATCAATGAAAAAGAAGCCAAACTCTGTGAAATAATTTAAAGAAGTTTATTCTGAGCAAATTTGAGAACCATTGCCTAGAGCCACACCCAAGAAACCTTGAACAAGTGTATTCACTGTGGTTGGGTTACAGTTTAGTTTTATACATTTCAGGGAGATAAGAATTACACATAAAGTTGTAAGTCAATATATGGAAAATGTACATTGGTTTGGCCCCTGAAAAGGTGGGACATCTCAAAGTGGGGGAGCTACAGATTATAGGTGGGTTTAAAGACTCTTTGATCTGTGATTGGTTAAAGAAATGAAGCTTTGTCTAAAGGCTTGGAATGTTTTAAGAAAAGGAAGCCTGTTAATCAGAGATAAGCCACCAGATATATACCCAGACTCAAGTGATTTGTTATGTAAACTGAGGACCTGCAGGTTTGTCTTGTATAGCCTTAGGCCTATTAATGAGTTGCAAAGGATATCTACAAGAAGGGAGGGGGCATGATGAATCATGTCTGACCTCCCCTTTCATGGCCAGCAACTCAGTTTTAGGGTATCCCCTTGGCCAAGAAGTAGGCTATTTAGTAAGCCAGGGGAAAGGTTAAGATTTTATTTTAGTTCACAGTGATGAACACACACAGGTGTGCATGTATGTATGTGTTTATTTAATAAAAGCTTATTGTGTTATTTTTTTAATTTTCTGGAGCTATAGTCTTTATTCTGCCACTGGGTCATAGTTGGGTCTGATTTATGATTGCCTTTGTCCACCTCAAAGGCTCTCCCTAAATTCATATTGGCAGAGTATATAGCAAATGCTGAAAGTTTCTTTGCTCTCAGTCACTCTGGATCAGTGGTTACGGTTTGGTCTACAATAGCTAACTATGGAAACACAAACTAAAAAGAGCAATAAAGTCAAAGCTCAGTATGGTACAACACTGAAAACTGGACAGCGACTCTGACCATCAAGTGCATATCTGTAGCAATAGAAAAGTAAAAGTTGTAGAACTATCTAAAATAACAACATCACGGGGTAGCCAGAAGTAATGGCTTTACCAGGCAGTTCTCTCTTATTACTCTCTATTAAAACAAAAATCAAAAGTGCTGTAAATATGCTGAGAAGCAACCTCACGAGAGATGTTGCAATCATGGCAAATGAAGAGAATGTAGACTCCCAAGCGTTCCCCCAAACTCCCTTCACATCCCAGATCAGTACTGGAAAAGAAGATTAAAATAACCACTTTCAGTTTAGTAGGCTTATCTCAATATTACAAATTGAATCTATAGTAATATTTTTAACTTTAACGAAGAAGTAAACTCTCCTTCTTCTTCATTTTCCTCTTCCTTCCCTTCCTGAAAATTTCAGTCCCAAAGTCATTAAGTGGGGCTGATCACGG